>JAQZBX010040321.1:0-22711 GCA_029593785.1 Cabassous unicinctus | reverse complement strand
AGTTAATTTTTGCCTATGGTGTGAAGTCTGTACTGAAGTATTTGTTATTGCATATGGATATTCAATTATTCAAAAGACCATTCTTTCCCCACTTTATTCTTTTGTATATTTAACAAAAATAATTTTTGCATATATGTGTTGGACTCTTTCTGGGCTGTTTATTTCTTTCATTTAGTTATCTACTCTCATAGCAACATCACACTGTCATGATTCCCGGAACTTTTTATACAAATTATTGAAATCAAATAGTGTAAGTCTCCCAATTTTGATCATTTTAAAGTTGTTATATATATGTTTTATATATATATATATATATATTTATGTGTACATATATATAAATATATATGCAAAAATACTAGAATTATATTTAAAATTAATTATATTTCTATATTCTCACAATGTTTTTGAAATGTAAAATGTAATTTATCAAAGAAAAGCTATACAAAATAATTAGAAATAAAACAAGTAAACAAGAAGTAAGAATGAAATTATCAAATTTATCATGACTTTAGAGTGAAACTATACAATATTTTTATATAATTAACTAAATATGTGTAGAGATTTACCATGTTCACTGGTCTAGAAACTCAATATTATTAAAATATCAGTTATCCACAAATTAATCTGTAGATTTGAGGTATTACCAAAATATCAACAATTTGTTTAAATAAATTGACAAACTGATCCTAAAATATTTATGGAAATGCAAAGAACCTGAAATACCCAAAGGTATTTTAATATAGCAGGAAAGTTTGAAGATTTACTATAAATCCCAAAAGATAGACAACTTAAAAATAGAACAGAATAATACAGTTATAAACCAATATATAAAGTCAAATGATTTTTGAAAATATGCCTGGGAAACTGGATAATTTAATGGGGGAAAAACCTCATTCTTTACCTCACTCTATACAAGTTAATTTGCGATTTATTACAGGTTTAAGGATAACAGCTTAAATACTATGGCTTCTAGAAGAAAGAAAAGGAGACTACCTTGGTGATAATTGATAAATGGGATTTTGCCAAATTTAAAAACTACTTGTAAACAAAAGATATCATTAAGAAAATGAATAGTCCATCTCTAGATAAGAGTAAATATCTGAAGACTGTGAGTAAATGTACAGAAAGCAAACATCTGCATAGATATCATGAAATTTAGTAAGTTTTATAACAACCTTTTATTTTTTCCCTTCATGGACTCCTTTTAGCAGTCTGGTGAAGCCTATGAATGAATCCTTAGAAAAATAATTTAAAATAAATAAATAAATACAAAGAATTACAAATCAAATAATATAAAGTGATGTAAAATTAACAAAATATTAAAATAAAAATTTGTGATAGAGTAATAGTTGTGGTTCATCAATCATGCATTAAAGAACAATGTTGGCAGGCATGTAGGTAAACTATTGTAATTTGAAACTGAGGATGAGCATAAAAACATTTTAATGTAACTTTTCATCTATAAATGATATTAAAATATTTGTGTTCTTATGATCAGAAGTAATGATAATACTGCGGCTTATTGCCTAACTTCGTAATTGATGGAGGGACTAAATTTCAGTGATACTTCGTGAAACTAAAGACATATTTTTTCCATGCAATATCATCATACACTTTCTGTCCATTGATTTTTTTCCATATAATAAATTTTATTTATAGAAAAGCTTTGGATTGCATAAAAGTTACATTGAAAGTAAATTCAATGTATCCCCTCCCCCTCCCACATTTGCCCCTATTGATAACATCTTACATTATTATTGTACATTTGTTATAATTGATGAAGAAATAATTGAGCATTGCTATTAACCAAGATCTATAGTTTTCATTATAGTTTACATATTTCACTGTACAGTTTTATAAAATTTGACAAAATGTAGAATGGCTTGAAAGTGACATTTCAAATTAATGTAGAAAATTTCAATGCCCTAAAAATGCCCTATGTTCCACTTGCTCTTCACTTCCCCTCCCCTCAGAACCTCACAGAAGGATAGTGGTAACCGCTGTCCTTATATCAATGTTACAAGTTCTTCCAATACTACAATAATAAAAGTCTACTTTGGTCCATCGTTTCATTCCCCCCGCCCCTTAAGTTTGTTCATTCCTCAATCTAGAGGATTTTGGGATGGTGATGCCTATTCTGCTTCAAATTTAGATGGGGCCTAGATCTTATGGAGCAGATAGAAGGAACTGTTTTGCTTTCAGTTGTAGATACTTTGTTTTTTGGCATGGGAGCTGGCCATCATCATCACCTTGTTAGCTGTCCTGGATGAGTCCAATAAGACTGGAGGATAGGTGTTGGTTGCAACTCTACTGAGATTTGGGGCTCAACTGGCATATGAACAGGCTGAAGATTTAAGTCTCTGGGAGATATATTTAATGGGAATAGTGTTAATTGTAGGTACAAATAAAAGTGGTAGAAGAATCATATGTAGGTAAATTATAAATGAGTGTAACTCTGTTATATTGAGGAAACAGATTACCGTATATTCCAAGGAAAGGCTCATTGATGAGGTGCTGGTTTCATGGGTTTGTGTGCCTTGCCTATGGTGTATGTATGTCCCTAAATCCCTTGGGAGCATAATTGTTTGGGTTTTCTTTACTGTGGCATTTAGTGAGATCTACCTAAGACATGCATAAGTGTAATCTCTGAAACTTTGAAATCTCATAGCCAAAAGAATTCTTTTGAATTTAATGTTCTTCCCTTTGGGTCAAGGTCTTTTTCTAAAGGTATTGTTTGTTGGCACTTGGTATTAATCCCTCGGTGCCAGAGAGGTTCATTCCCAGGAGTCATGTACCACACTGGGGTGAAGGTTGAGAGTTTATTTGCTGAGTTTGGTTTAGAGAGAAGCCACATTTGAGTAACAAGGAGGTTTTAAAGGATTAACATTTAGGCATCAGTTATTATTTGGCTAAGTTTCAATTTTACAAGAATAAGGTTATTAAATACAAGTATTAATATCATAAGTTTGGCATATTGGTCTGTTTTCCTTTTATTAGGCACTGCCTATGTACTCTAGAGATTCTTGACACTCTATTTGAAAATGTAGCAGAACCTCCTAGAATGGGAGTTTAATGTTTCTTTGGTTACTGTGTGGGTCTCCACCCACTGATAAAACATCCTATGACCACATGAACACATTCATATTCCATAAAGACATATCCAGGTGTAGCTTTCCCCACACATCAACTCATCACCAACAACCTGCACCAGTGAACCTCCCCTGCCATAGATACTGAAGGAACACTCCCACAATTATATTCTCAACCATAGTCCTCATCTTTCCCAGAGTCCGTCCATTCTTTCCTTGAACCTTCCCCCACCTCCAGGGATGGCCCATCCTATCCCCCTAATTGCATACATTCACACTCCAGCACCATCAGCCCTATTTAAAACTCTGAACCCCTATAATTTCCATCTATTGTCCACTACCAAACCACCACCATTCACCTTATCATAGATTCTGCCCAGATTGAGCATTGGCTCACCATTCTCAACTCCCTTTCTATCTCCTGGTACTCTATATTCCAGATTCTACATCCCTGAGATGGCTCAATATTCTTAGTACATATCAGTGAAATCATGCAGTATTTGTGCAGTGATGGAAACACTCATGTTGGCAGTGATGGCCTATGATCGGTTTGTGGCAGTTTGTAACCCTCTGCTCTACATGGTTGTAATGTCCCAGAAATTATGTTGCTTGCTGGTCCCTTTCTCATACTCTTGGGGGTATAGTGTGTTCCCTAATACTTACCTACTTTCTAATGGAATTATCTTTCTAAAGAAATAATATCATAAATAATGTTGTCTGTTAGCGTGCTGCAATTGTTGCTGTGTCCTGCTCTGACTACTACATTAACCAGATGACCATTTTAGTTGTAGCCACATTCAATGAAATAAGCAGCCTGATGATCATTTTTACTTCCTATGTTTTCATTTTTATCACTATCATGAAGATGACCTCAACGAGGGGACACTACAAAGCCTTTTCCATGTATGCCTCACACCTAACTGTCATTACCATCTTCCATGGAACCATCCTTTTTCTCTACTCTGTTCCTAACTCAAAAAGCTCGGGGCTCATGGTCAAGGTGACTTCTGTCTTTGACACAGTGGTCATTCCCATGTTGAACCCTCTGATCTACAGCCTCAGGAACAAAGATGTGAAGGAGACCATCCAGAAATTAATCAAAAAACTTATGCTGTCACAAAATGTAAAGTTAGCAAAAATTTACTTATTCATTTTCAAGAGTCATGTGGGGAAATATCCAAGTCTTCTACTAGTTTTAATTATTCAAATTCCAATGTCAAAAAGCAAAGGAATTCATTTGTCTAATGAAACTCCCAGTTGATTGATCTACTCAACATCTGTTTAAAGTTTTGTAAATTATCTGTAAAATCATAAGTAACAATTAAATCTCAGGACATTTAAATTGCCTCTAAACCCAGACTTTTGCATGTAAAGACTTCTCAGTTAGTACACATGACCATGTAGTTGCTCAGGGAAATATTCTATTCTTTTGAAGTCATTCAGAATGGGTTCATAGTGATATTCTAAATATTTGTATCTTGAAGTGAATGAAGACATTTAGAGTGAAATATAATAAACTAAGAGCTATTCAACATTTAGTCATTCAATCATACATTATAAAGTACAAATATGGTTTGGTTAAATTTTATTTGTTAATATAAATTTTATTTACTTTCCAAATATTAAGACAACAAAAAATGAAAATTAAAAACTGCACACTTCAGAAATAGCTGTCTATAGCTTGAATTTGTATTCATGAGAATCTTAGGTTTTGTATAATTTAACTATTGATGCATAACAAAAACAAACAAAATTTCAGTGCTTTGCTACATGAGGATTTCAATATTTTTAATTGTTGAACTAACTGGCAGCTGTGCTAACTTCAGCTGAAGCATCTGGGTCACCTGATGTAGTCTGGTTTCCGCTAGTGAACTCACCTCCAGTCTATAAATCTGCTTTTTGATTGGGCAGCAAATCGACATGATTGAGGATTGTCTTTTCCATTTTTGCAAAAAAATGGATGCTTGAATTTTGATAGAGGTTGTGTTGAATCTGTAGATCTTGTTGGATAATATTGACATCTTGAGAATAATAAATTTTCTAATTCATGAGCATGGGTTACCTTTCCACTTATAAGGTATTCTGTCATTTCTTTCAGCAATGTATTGTTGTTTTCAGTGTACATGTCTTTTGCCTTCTTAGTAAAATTTATTACTAGATATTTTATTGTTTTTAGAATGTAATGTAAATAAAATAATTTTCTTAATTTCCTTTTTGCATGGTTCATTGCTGGTATTTACAAATGGAACCGAGTTTTACGTGTTGCTCTTATAAACTGCACCATTTTTTATGTTTATTAAAATTTGTTTATTAGCTCTAATAGCTTTCTTGTGGATTCATTGGAATTCTCTCTTTCTCTCTCACTATAGGATCATATCATCTGTCAATAAATAGTTTTAATTCATCTTTTCCACTTTGTAATGAAAAAAAATTCAATTTATAGTCAACTATTTATGAAGTATGCAGTTTTTCATTTTTACTTTTACTTGTCTTAATATACAAGAGCAAATAAAATTTATATTAACAAATAAAATTTCATCAAACCACATTTTCCTAATTACTCTGGCTAGTACTTCCAGTACAATGTTGAATAGCAGTGATAAAAGCAAGGCATCCTTGTTTTGTTCCTGATCTTAGAGGAATGCTTTCAGGCTTTCACCATAGCATATGATGTCAGCTGTGAGATTTTTATAAGTTACCTTTATCACATTGAGAGTTTCCTTGTATTCCTAGCTTTCTGACTTATTTAATCATGAAAAGGGTGTTTGTCAAATGCCTTTTCTGCATCAATTTAAATGATCTTTTTTTTTTCTTTTTCTTCCCTTCATTTTACTAATGTGGTATATTATGATTGATTTTATGATGTTGACCCATGCTTGCATTCTTGGGATAAATCCGACTTTGTTATGGTGTATAATCCTTTTGATATGCTGTTAGGTTCAGTTTTCTAGCATTTTTTGAGGATTTTTGCATCATATTTATAAAGGCCTTTGATCTGAATTTTTCTTTTCTTAAAATGTCTTTATCTGGCTCTGATATCAGAATAATGCTGACCTCAAAGAATGAGTTAGGAAGTGTTCCCTGCTCTTAAATTTTTTGGAAAAGTTTAAGATGGACTGACATTAATTCTCTTTCGAATGTTTGGTAGAATTCATCAGTGAAGCGATCCGTTTCAGACTTTCTTTTTTTGGGAAGTTTATGTTTACTGATTCAACATTTTTACTTGTTATTGTTCTGTTGAGATTTTCTCTTTTTCTTGAGTCAGTTTGGTGATTTGTGTGTTTCAAAGATTTTGGCTGTTTTATATAGATTATCGAATTTGCTGGTGTTGTATTATTCTCTATAGTACTTTCTTATAATCTTTTTTTATTTCTGTTAGGTCAATAGCAATGACTTATTTTTGTTTCTGATTTCAGTTATTTGTATCTTCTCTGTCTTTTTATTGTCAGTCTAGTTAAGGTTTGTCAAAGTACCATTTTTTGGTTTTACTGATTCTCTAAATTATTTTTCTATTCTCTATTTCATTTATTTCTACCCTAATCTTTATTATTTCTTTCCTTCTGTTAACTTTGAGTTTAGTTTGTTCTTCTTTTTCTAGTTCCTCAAGGTGTGAAATTAGGTTATTGATATTGGAGCTTTCTGCTTTTTTAAATGTAGATATTTACAGCTTAAATTTCCCTCTGCATGCTGCTTTCTTTGTATCACACACATTTTGGTATGTTGTGTTTCCATTTTCATTCATTTCTGTTTGCTTTCATATTCCCTTTATGATTTCTTCTTTTACCCATTTGTTGTTTGCTTGCTGTTGAATTTCCACATATTTATATATTTTCCAGTTTTCCTTCTGTTATTGATTTCCAGCTTCATTCCATTTTGGTCTTAGAAGATACTAGGTCTGTTTCCAATCTTCAGTTGAAATTTGTTTTGAGACCTAATATATGACATATCTTGGTGAATAATTCACATACACTTGAGAATAATGAACATTCTGATGTTGTTGGGTGGAGAGTTTAGATATAGCTGTTAGGTCTAGTTGGTTTCTAGTGCTGTTTAAGTCCTCTATTTCCTTATTAATCATCTGCCTAGATAGTCTAACAACTATTGAAAGTATTGAAATGATGTTTTGAGTTTCCTACTATTATTATAGAATATCTATTTCTTCCTTCAATTATGTTAATTTTGTGTCATATATTTAGGGCTCTTTTATTTGATTATATATATATATTTCATTCCACCTAACATTTATTGTGCACATGTTATATGTCAGGCACTATGCTTGGTATCAAATATGTAGAATATAAGAAAGAGCAAGTTATACTTTCATACCTTCCAACGAAGTCTGAACTAAAATGATGATCCACAAGAAGCCCCTTTCCCCTTCTATTGAACAGTATGTGGTTAATATAGAAAAAAAGATTAAAATTGGATTCATAAACTCTCACCGATAAAAAAACATATACATGACTTTTAATTTTTTTGTTGTTGTTGTTACTTCAGATAGCTGGACAAGGCATCTACATTCTAGCACATCTTTTTAGCAACCACTAACCAAAATGAAAGGCTAAGTTAGTATAAAATGCAAGGGAAAAAGGTCGTGATTATCCACAGGGAATTTGAATCCTGAAATAAATTATTTTACAAAAATGACAAACTTGCTTTTCTAAACACTTTTCTACCGGTAAAAATTCCAAAAAAAAATTCACATTAGAGATCTGTAGTCTAGGGTGCAGCTGTAGCACAGTGGTTGAGCGCTTGCTTCTCATGTACAAGGTCTTGGTTCCAAACACCATTAACTGCATTAAAAAAAATCTGTAGATAGATATAGCAAGTTAAGACCATCATTTTACATACTAAGTTCATCAAATAAATATTTTATTTAATTTAAGTTTTCAAAAATTACGTCAAATATTTACACTATATTGGTTTGGTCCCCTAAAGGGCATTTGTCACACTGACATTAAACTGCAGGTCGTATGCTACAAATGGTGTATGCATATCACTGAGGCTGGGATATGCACATGTGCATATTACATTCCTGTGAAATGGCTAACACTGCTGTGTTTGCTACTTCCATAAATAGTTCTACCCTGTAAAAATTCTCTAGCCTATCTCGAATCAAAAGGCAAAAAGAACCAAAGAGAATGCTTTGACTCTTTTAGATATTTGCTCAGGATTTTTAAAATGCAACCATTATAATGCTTTTGGGACTTAGAGATTATTGAACATAAGATTAAAGTCAACAGTGCTTACAAAGTACCTGACATGGAGAGACTATTCAACATACTCATGTGGAGAGCATATAAGTAGATGCGTATTACAGAACTCTGCTTTGTATCTGGTCTATTCCTGTTGTTTTATTCTAGTTTTACATGGCTGAGGATCCTTAAAAGATGTAGATATAATAAAATAATATTTTATTAAACTGTTCTATTATAATAACCAGTTTTGAAACAATTTGATGTTTATTATAATGTGGTATTTCTCTTGGCACTATGCTAAAAATAAAATTGGCTCGATTATGGTTTTGTCCACAAAATTCAAGTATCTTATTGTTAAAATACTCCACAATGAATTCAGTAAACACTTTTCATTTCCAATTGCCTGAGAGATGAATCCAAATATTTTTATCAAATACAACTAAACTGAGAACTGCTATGTTAAAACCATGCAAACCAAAGCAAATTATCCAAAAATCTAACATACTAAAATTTTCCATCAGTATAGAAAAATGAAAATCCAAAGTAAAGAGAACTACGTGATTGATCAAATTACAATCAAAAACCACTTCTCTGTTATTTGTATTAATAGTTGTTCCAACTTTAGTTCGCGTGAAGATTGAAGATTCTACCTTCATTGTTAGTTCCTAGAGTTGATAAAGGAAGTGCTGCGGCTCTAACCACCCCCCTCAGCAGAAACCCACAGCTTTAGGAAGATATGCACCTCTCATCCCTTTCTCCCTTCCTCCCTTTTCTCCCTGGAATCCACATCCTTAGGAAGATAAGCAATCCCTGCCTGCCCCTTTCAACTGGAATTTACAACTCTAAACAGATAATGACTCTTTTGCTCCCTACTATCCCTCTGCTTTAGGAAGATAAGCTAAACTCGCACCATTTGCTTTTGTAACCCCCACCTGCCTGATTGCTTAGGAACTTGCCTGCATAAAGTCCCTATATAAACTTATGAAAAGCAAGACTCAGGGCTCAGATTTTTTGGAGACTTGACTCTCCACTGGTCCTGTGCATAATAAAACTTTGTTCCTCCACCTCTCAGAGTGCCACTTGGTTTTTTCATTGTCTAAGATTCATCTGCTGCAACATTTGGTTCCCTGACTGGGAAACCCAACTGAGCAGGCCCGTTGTGCCTCTGGCTTGGCACTGACGGGCATGGCCGGTGGCAATCTCTGAGTGAATGAGGTAGGCACCACCAATCCTCTTAAAGGGACCTCCTTCTGAGGCGGTCTCCACTGGTTGTGTCCCCAAACTCCAGCCTGACTCAGTGGGGAGGCAGACTGAACAGTGCCAGAAGACTACGGAAAGGTAAGGTCCTGGGTGCCAAGTCCTCAGGCCCATGTCCGGATGGAAGGGGAGAGTGATCACCTCCCAAGATCTCAAGTATTGAGATCCCAGGATAGGGCAGACCCTGCAGGAGGGACTGCATAATCTCTGAGCAATTGTGTATGAATGAGGTTGGCAGAGGCTTGGCTCTGTCATGTCAGTCTGTGACTCCACAGCCTGTGCTACGGAGCCTGAGTGGGCCTTAACCTCTTTCCGCGGCTATATCATACGGCATAACGGCCAATCCGAGCTCTGCCCAGGTGCCATAGCAAAGATGAGCTGATGTTCTCATGAGAGACACAGACTGACAGGCATCTGAGTAGCCTCAAAAGAGGCAACCCCTTCCTTTGCCTGTCTTACACCACCAACTCAGGGTGTGAACTTATGACTGTTAATTCCTGTGGGATGGTCTGTGTAACTTCTGAGTGATTGTGTGTGCTAGTGAGGATGACAGAAGCTTGCCTTTATTATTCCAGCCTGTAACTCCACAGCCTGTGTTACAGAGCCTGAGTAGGCCCTAACCTGTGTTCTGCAGCTACGTCATATGGCATAATGGCCCACCCTGAACTCTGCCCAGGTGCTTTAGTTAAGATGAGCCAAAGTTCTCACGAGAGACATGGACAGACGGGCATCTGAGTGGCCTTGAAAGAGGCAACCCCTTCCTTTGTCTGTGTTGCACCACTGATGCAGGGTATGGGTTCATCAAAGTCAAAACCTACTGTTTTAAACTGCATGTTTAAGAATTTCAAGAAAGGCTTTTCTGGAGATTATGGTGTCTGGGTGAACCTAGCACCCTCTGAACCTTATGTGAATTAGAGTAGCCCAATTTAAATGTTGACTGGTCCTTGAAAGGGACCCTGGATATAGACAGGGTCTGTGCACTGTGGCTGTTTGTCACAGGAACTCCCAGCCACACTGATCAGTTTCCCTACATCAACTTTTGGTTAGAAATAGCCCAACTCTGCCCCTTTGGGTTTGATTGTGCATTGGAAAAAAGGGGTAGAGCAGGGTCTTGTTTGCACAGGGAATGGGGACCCAGAAGCCAGTCATTCATCAAGGATCCTTTCAAGAAAACCCACCACCCTGCCATACGCTCTGGCCGCTCTAGTCTCCCTACTAGCAACAGCCTTGGGAAAGCCTGACCCCACCAGACGAGAAGGGCCACCTCAAAAACGGGGAACAAGCACCAAAACGGTGTTCCTGGCCAGAGACCAATGTGTCTACTGCAAAGAAAATAGGTACTGGTGCTGAATATTCTGTGGTCACAACCTCCGTCACCACCTTTAGCAAAAAAACTGCTAACATCATAGGAGTGACTGGAGACCAGTCAAGCCAACAGCCTTTTTGCCAGTCGAGAACTTGTCAGCTTGGTGGTCACAAAGTGTCTCATAAATTTCTGTCTCTGCCTGAATGTCCAGTTTCCCTACTTGGTAAGGATCTCCTAAACAATCTAGAAACCCAAAATAACTTCAAACCTGGGGAACCAGCAAGCTTAAGCCTCAGGACTGCCCTCATGCTACTTGTCACCATACACTGAAATGAGAAATGGAGGCTTCATGAGAAAAAAAGAAGTTAAAGTCAGAATCCGGAAAAACTGCTATAACTTTTCCTCCAGGTTTAGGCAGAGATTAACCCACCGGGAATGGCATGAAACCATTCACCCATCATCATTGACCTGAAGCCTGGAGTGGTCCCGGTCTGGCAGAGGCAGTATCCAGTCCCCCGTGAAGCACAATTGGGCATGGTCATACACATAGATCACCTGAGAAAAGAAGGGATCCTGATCGAGTGCCAGTCACCCTGAAACACCCCATTATTACCAGTAAAACAGCCAGACAAGACAGGATATCAACCAGTCCAGGATCTACAAGCCATTAACGATGCCACCCTCACCTTGTATCAGGTTGTTCCCAACCCGTACACTTTGCTGGGAAAGCTGCTGCCCGGGGCAGCCTGGTTCATTTGCTTGATATTAAAAGATGCCTTCTTATTCCTGCAGCTGGCCCCTCGAGCCAGCCTTTGATTGCCTTTAAGTGGGAAAATCCCAGAACCCAGCAAAAAAACTCAGCTAAACTGGACTTGGCTCCCACAAGGCTTCAAAAACTCCCCTACCCTTTTCACGAAGCTTTGGCAGCAGATCTAGCCACCTACCCCCAGGAGGACTGTAGGTGTTCCCTCTTGCAATATATAGATGGACTCCTACTTGCCAGTGAGATAGAAGAGGACTGCTGGAGAGGGACTCAGACTCTCCTACAACTTCTAAACCAGACTGGATACAAAGTGTCTTGGAGAAAAGCCCAGATCTGTAAACAGCAGGTTAAGCACCTGGGGTTCAACATCACACAAGGGCACCTGGCGCATGAACCAGAATGAAAGAAAGTGATCTGCACCATCACTATCCCCAACACAGAAAGAAAGCTTCATGAGTTCCTTGGGGCTGCAGGGTTCTGCCGCATCTGGATTCCCATGTGTGCAGCCATGGCCAAACCCCTTTATGAAGTTCTGATGCTTCCAGAAAGGGTTGCTTGCCTGGGGAGAAGCTCAACAGGGGGCCTTTCAAAACATGAAAAGACAACTCTGCCGAGCCCCTGCCTTGGGGCTCCCAGATGTAACTCGATACTTTAACCTGTTTGTGCATAAAAAGAACAAAGTAGCATTGGGGGTCCTCATATAAACAGTAGGCCCCTGGCAAAGAGTCATTGCTTATCTCTCCAAGCAACTGGACCCTGTGTCTGCACCCCTCATCCCTTTCTTTCTTCTTCCCTTTTCTCCCTGGAATCCACATCATTAGGAAGATAAGCACTTTCCCTCTGCCCCTTTCAACTGGAATTTACAACTCTAAACAGTTAATGACTCTCTTCCTCCCTAATAGCCCTCTCCTTAGGAAGATAAGCTAAACTCACACCTTTTGCTTTTGCAATCCCAGCCTGCTTGCTTGCTTAAGAATTTGTCTGCATAAAGTCCCTATATAAACTTATGAAAGGCAAGACTCAGGGCTCACATTTTTTGGAGACTTGACTCTCCTCTGGGCCCACGTGTAATAAAACTTTGTTCCTCTGCCTCTCAGAGTGCCACTTGGGTTTTTCATTGTCTAAGTTTTGTCTGCCTCAACAGAGTCACAGTTTCAATGGCAAATGTTACAGTGCATCCAGAAGTATCTGCAGGCAAATGATTAGTCTTCTATTTTCCATTAATAAAAACTGCACTAATTGTAGTAATGCACACTGCTTGATCCCACTGTAAAGAGTCATATCCATACTGTTTTTCTGCACACACTCCTCTAGTGTCTCTTCTGTCTGGTTTCAACTCTGAATGTTAATGTCTGCTCACAAAAATAAATTGGAGCCCTGTAGTAGAGAACACCTGTTGATTCAATTCATTCCAGAATGTTATATTTCTTGGACTGCTCATCTGTATCCCTCAAAGCCAGTTGTCCATTCATAAGGTACCAGTGTGGAGTGACCTATCTGGGAGAAACTAAAAGGAATTAATTCCTGTTGGCAATCTACTTGGGTGCAGACTCTGAATTGATAATCAACATGGGGATCTATGTACAATACTATGAATTCAGTTTCAGAGCCTACATATACATCTGTATTAGTCAGCCAAAGTGGTGCTAATGTGAAATACCAAAAATGGGTTGGTCTTTATAAAGGGTATTTATTTGGGGTAGAAGTCCACAGATACCAGGCCATAAAGCGTTAAGTTTCTTCTCACCAAAGTTCATTGCCACGTGTTGGAGCAAGACAGCTGTGGCGTTTGCCAAGGTTCAGGCTTCTTGTGTTCCTCTCTTCCCAGGGCTGCGTTTCTCTCAGGGCTTAGCTCTTTTGGTTCCTCCACAAGGTCAGCTGTAGACTATCAAGCGAATGGCTCACTTTTCTTCTGGGGCCTTTTCTCCAACATCAAAACTGCTTCTCAAAACTACTTCAACTCTGTTTTTTGCCTTTTATATTCGATTCCCCACCCACCAAGGGGTGGGGCTCAACACCCTAATCATAACCTAATCATGCCCAGATTAACAGATGAGTTTACAAGCATGATCCAATTATATTTTTGGAATTCATAATTACATCAAATTGGCCAATGGTTACAACATCCTCAAAATGATTTGAATTATATTTACGGAACTGGAGCCTGTAATCTTGGGCTGCAATGTTATCATCATCATTATATCATTGTACTCTGATTCCTCATGGTTTCTCTTTTAGTTATTCTATTTGTATTGGTGGGTGAGATGCTACCCTTTCATGGTTAAAAATGTGATCTTTAACTATGTTCAAAATTGAGGCATACAAATTTAAGATTGAGTCATTTAGCAGGTAAACAAGGCATATCAACCAGTAATGAAACTTCTTGTAAGCTGTCTGACTGTATACGAGAGGACTTTTTGGTGAAGCTTCATAGTTTCTCATTCTGTTCTCCTATACCCCCAAATATGGTGATCTCACCTTATCAGAATAAGTCCTCTGCAGTGTTAAGGCCATGCTCAATGAGCTTCTGGCAATCATCAAGTAGCTTAATGGTCTCTTGCTCAATGGTGTACACTTCTTGCAAATGGATCACCAATTGCTCATCCATTAGCTTCCCAAGGATTCCTTATAAATCATTAAAATGCTGTTTGAGGACATTTCTTATCTGTGATGCACTGTCTTTGATCTGTCTCCATGTCTCCTGAAACCTATGCAGCCTCTGGCCCAGCTCTGGCTGGTAGCTCTGCCCATATCTTCATTTGGGACTTCTAGCAACAAAACTATAAGCGAATAAATTCCTGTTAAACCAAAGCCAGTTGGTGGTATTTGTGATAGCAGGTCTGGCAAATTAAGACATAATTTAAATTCATTTTATTGTTATTATTGTTTTATAAATTTTTTGGACTTTATTTTTTAGGAAGTGTTAGATTCCAGAAAAGTTACATAAAAATATAGCAGATTCCCAAATACCCCATCCCCTCCCCATCTTACATTTTCCCCAATTAATAACATCTTTCATTAGTGTGGTACATGTTTTACAATTGATAAACAAATGTTGAAGCATTGCTACTAATCATGGCCTATAATTTACATTATTGTTTAGACTTTGCACCATGTTATAGGTTTTAACAAAATGTATAATGGCCTGTATCCTTCATTGCAATATCATGCAGAACAATTCCAATGTCCCAAAAATGCCCCATTGACTTATTTTTCCCTCTTCCTCCTCTCAGAATCTCTGGTAGTTGCAATCTTTATATCAATTTACAAGTTCTCCCATTACTAGTATAATATTAAGTTTACTCTTGCCATAGTTGCACTGCCCCCTTATGTTTGTTCATTCCTCAATCTTGAGGATTCTGGAATGGTGATGCCCACTCTGCTTCCAGTTGAGAGAGGACTTAGATCACATGGGGCAGATGTAGAACTGTCTTGCTTGCACTTGTAGATAGTCTCTGTTTATTGAGATGGGGCTGCCTATCATCATCATTTTGTCAGTTGTCCTAGATATGTCCGGTGAGCGGGAGTGTAGGTGTTGGATGCAACTCCGCTGAGATTCAGGGCTCAAACAGCATATGAATAGATTGAAGATTTAAGTTTCTCAGACATATTTTTAATGGGTATAGTGCTATTTGTAGGTTCAAATAAAAGGGGCAGAAGAACCATGTGTAAGGAACTTATAAACGAATCTAACTCTGTTATATTGGTGAGATAGGTTAACATGTATTTCTAGGTAAAGTCCACTGACAGGAGCCCAATTCCTGGGAATTTGTGCCCTGCCTATAGTGACCAGATGTCGCTAACACCCTCAGGATCACCCCTCTAGGCACTGTCTACTGTGGAAGTCAGTGAGATCCTCCTGAGACATGCATAAATGTAACCTCTGGAATGATCTCCCAACTCACTTTGTAATCTCTTAGCCGTAAAAATTCTTTTGTGTTTAATATTTCCCCCTGTTTTTCAAGGTTTTCTTCCAAATGCATTGCTAGTAGGTGCTTGGTAATAATCCCTCTGTGCACCGGAAGCACAGGCCCCTGTGTCATATCCCATGCTGTGAGGAGGCAGTGAGCTTATATGTTGAGTTTGGCTTAGAGAGAGACCATGTTTGAGTAACAAGGAGATTTTCAGGAGGTAACTCTTAGGCATTGTATATTACTAGGCTAAGATTCAATTTTACAAGAATAAAGTTCATAAATACAAGCATTAATATCTACCATGGTCATTTGTCATTTGGATTTGTTTTCTCTCTGAACTGCCTACTCAGACTTTTAATCCATATTTCTTTTGAGTTGTTTGCCTTTTTATCACTGATTTGTAGGATTTCTTTATAGATTCTGAATATAAGTTCTTTGCTGAATACACGTATTATGAGTATTTCCTCCTAGATTGTGGCTTGTATATTCACTCCCCTGCTGATATATTTATTTCCTAATTTTCAATGCAGTATAATTTATCAATTTGTTCATTTATATAGTAAAGTAATTTTAGTTTCCTATTAAAGAAATATTCCTCTCTGACATCCTGATATTTAGGTATTTTACATGCTAACTTGTCTCAAACTATAATAGTCTGTATTTTATATATTTTCTCTTATTTTGTTTTCAAGATTTTGTTTGTTTACCATTTTGCTTTTTACATGGATTTTTATTAAATTTGGACCATATGACAATGTATGAATGAGTGTATAGAATTATGAATGCCTATTTACCCTAGCAATATTTATTTAAAAGGCAATCATTTATACACTGCTCTACAGTGCCATATTTTCATAAAGTAATTGCCCCTAATGCATGGGTCTATTTCTTTACCCTCTGTATGTTTCTAAAATCTTATTTGCCTATATTTGAACCACTCATAATTAATAAGCTTTGATATCTAATAGAACAATCCTACAACCTTGTTCTTTTCTTTGCAGGATGATTGAGGTATTGTCAGGCCTTTAGTTTTTTTAAAAAATTTTAAAATCATCTTTGTTTGGATTTAAGGTAGAATTACAGCAGAACTATAGAACCATTTGGAAATAAATGGCTTCCAACTTATGAGCATCTTATACATTTCTGCTGACATGGATTTACTTTAATTTCTGTAATACAAGTTTTGTCATAGTTATTTTCTAAAACTTTTCCAAGGTACTCTTTCACATCGTTTGTTAAAGTAATCCCCAGGCACTTGATATTTTTCATGTTATTTTTTTCATGGCATTTAAAAAATGTGGGTTGTTTTTATATCAAAATACAATTTATTTTATATTGACTTTGCTTCTGGCTACTCTACCAAGATCTTGTATTAATTTCATAACTTATTCATAGATTATTTTGGATTTTTAACATGTATATCATATAATATGTCTACATATTTTTTTATTTTGTTGTTTCCAATTTAAACTTGTAGAGACCACAGTAGTATATTGAATAAAAATTTTAAAATAGGGTTTGTATTCCTGATCTTACAGGGAAAACATTTACATTTTATAATTTAAAATGTTGTTTATTGTAGATTTCTTATAGATTCCTTTTTTTTTTTCCAGATTAGCAAATTTCTCTCCCGATGTTTTGCTTTTTGCTTTTTGGTGAGTTGATGATAAATTTATTCAAGGTGTTCTTTTCTTTATTTTATAAGATGGCAATGTGATATAGCTCCTTTAATATTTTAATATGGCAACTTGCAATTTTTAAATTTTCTAATATTGAACCAATGATGTTTTCTGAGAAAACTAATTTGGATGTGGTATAATATACTGTCTTTTTAATTTGTTGATTAATTCAATGTCAATATTTTATTTAGGATTTTAAAATCTATGCTCATGGGTGAATATGTTCTTTAATTTTATCTTTTTGTACCTGCTTGTTAGTTTTGGGTACCAAAATTGTGCTGGTCTCTTAAAATGTGTTAGGAAGTCTATCTTATTTAATTTTGTGAAAAAGTCTTCTGAAAATTAGAGTTCACTGATCAATAGGAAAATTTTGAATTGCACAGAAAAGTTTTCACTTATGGATTTACTTTCTTTAATAGTGGTAGGAAAATTATGATCTAATTTCTTCTTCAGTTTTACTAAGTTTTATATTTTCATTGGAATTTATCCATTATAGTTACATTTTCAAAGTTAATGACACAACATTGTTTGTCATGCTCTCTAAAGTTGGCATAGTATCTATAGTGATGATATTGTTCATGGGCAGAATATTAGTTATATTTGCTTTCTCTCTCTTTTTTCCTTGATTAGACATATGATATTTTCCAAAAGAATTTGGGAAAAAATGTAGATTTGGCTAACGTTGCAGTTGTGTTTTCTGGGTATAGATGCTGAGACAGAGTTTGTGATGAAGAATATATTTTAGGGATATATAGCTGTGGGAGAAAGGAGAAGGATGCAGTTTGGGGCAGAGAGATAATTCAAACTGTGGTGGACCCACCAACCCCATGGAAACTTTGCTACATATGTGATCCTTCAGAGTTTACCCTTGAGGCCAGGTCTTTATACTTTTACCTTAATCAGTCACCTGGGTGTGGTGGCTCTCCAAAGCTGAGGTCACTTGTACATGAGTTAACAATTGGGAGAACATATCCTTCCTTGAAGCAGATTTGTATAGTGCAAGTCTGCCCACCACAGCTAGGTGCAGAGAATCAACGAATCTCAAAAATGCTGGTGAGACTGAATATTGGTAGAATTACTGTAGACAATTATCTGTAGTTCACATATAAGTAAAAATATACCTTATGTCCCAGAAATTCTGCTTCTGAGAATTACCTTTACAGACATTTTGACAGATATAAAGGGATGTGCATGTTGAAACATTCATACCATACAACCATTAAAAATATTAGGTCATTTTTATATATACATAAATGGAAGAGTCTCCAAATACAGTGCTTCAGAAAAATTGAGTAAGAATAACATAGTAGTAATAATTGGGAAATTGATATCTAAATACGCAAAATGTGGATATAATATTATATATATATATGTATGCATATTTGTATATATGAGTATCTGTCAGTCCACATACAATGAGAAAAAGAGAGAGACACAGATACTTTGGTGACCAAAAAATTTGGAAGCCATGACAACTTTTTTGAGTCATTGATTTTAGCATTAAAATCATTTATGATTGGGAGTGGATGTAGCTCAAGTGGTTGAGCACCTGCTTCCCACACACAAGGTCCGGGTTTGATACCTGGTACCTCCTAAAAACAAAATAAACAACAAATAAAACAAATGAAAAAAAAAAAAACTTGGGGGAGCCAGTGTAGCTCAGTGGTTGAGCGCTGGTTTCCCATATACAAAGTGCTGGGTTCAAAGTCCAGCCCCGTTATCGGGGGGAAAAAAAAAGAAGAAAAAAAACAAAAATTTGTGATTAATTAAATATAAAAGTCTTTGATTAGATAATACATTTACCTAATATCATCAAAAGATAAGCCAAAAAATTTGTACCAAGCTATTTTTCTACCTCAAAATTCTACTCCCACTTGTTTTTTTTAATGTTCAAAAATTAATAAAGCATGCACACACACAGAGACACACACATAGGCTTTCTTTACATAAATGGTATCCAATTACCCATTCTTCATGCATTGAGGATCTTTCCCCGGATGAGAACTGCAATCCTGGTCAACACCTGGATTGCAGACTGGTGAGACCCTGAGAGCACTGCTAAGCTGTGCCCAGACTTCTGTCCTATAGAAACTGTGAAATAATGTGTGTTTCTTTAAACTGCTATGTTTGTGGTAATTTCTTATGCAATATAGAAACTAATATGCACAGTATAGAAAAGCAATCTAAGGCTGGTCAAAGTTTCAGATATTTTAGTGGTGGGGAAAGATGCAGTGTGGAGCTTATGGCAATCTCAGTGGGAGAATAACAATGAAAGTCCCTGGGATTCTGGAGCAAAGTCATGCTGTCTGCAATAGAGTCACATGTCCTTTGATAGACTTCTCCTGGTGTGATATAGGTAGACAGCCTGGCAAGGCTTAGATTGTCAGGGGTCCAGAGTAAGCTTATGTGGATCTAAGTGGGTAATATTTGGGTGCAGTGAAACAAATGGAGTGGTCAACACTCAATAGTTTTATAGAGTTAAGCATGCTTCCCATATGCATTTGTTATCTTTAAGAAGATATGGATGCCAAAATTTTATTATTTAATTATTTAATATGAACCTGGAACATTGATGTGTCCATATATGAAAGAAAACACAAATTAATTTCAATGAAGGAAATCAGTGTTTTCCAGAGACAGTGATGATTATTTTGCCTTAAATGAAAAAAACAAGAATCCATATTCTGAATATATATAGTCTGTATAGCTAAACACTTGCACACACAAATATTTACATAAAAAAGTAAAAAATAATATAACAAATGTTATATTATATTATATTATATATAACAAATGTTAACCTCAGTTATTCTTAAATAATTGCATTTTAGCTGATTTTATTTTCATTTGTGTTTTACTGTACTTATAGTGTGTAAGTCAATTTAAATATTTTCTACTGTTAAAGATTTACAGAAATAAAGTAGACTTGATGAGGCATTGTCATCAGTGAGTAAGAAAAAATTACATTCTTCCAAAATGACACATAGAAAAACATTTCATCTTATTTCTGGGTTTGTAAACTAAAAAGAAACTGTTCAGTAAAGAGTCTCTAGGGACTAAATCCCTGAGGTCATGGAGGCATACATAAACCCTAGATTTTGTTCCTAGAAGCCAGCTTCTAACTCTCTCTCTCTCTCTCTCTCCATTTTCTGAATTTTTCTTGGCACTAGGAAAGAAAACTCGTATTTCTGGAATATCAATTTAAATGTAATGTAGACGCCTTGTATATGTACTAGCGTTTTGATATTACAAAATGTGCTTGAATCTTGAGTGGGAACTTTCCTGGAGATTTTTATAATAGTAGCAGGATCCTCAGGTGAGTTGGCTTCAGGTGACTTGTATTATCTTTCACTTGTATGGGAGAGATTGGGGTTCTGCGATACTTGGACCAGGGAATTCATTGGGTAGTCCAAATACCATATCTATTATGTATATATGTCCATTTACCAAAGGTTTGGGTTGTTAAACTCTACTCCTTCCCTCCTTCCCTGGTCCTGATTTCCCCTATAAGGATATCAACCATTGCCTAGTATAGTACAGGCATTCTTAAATTTTTAAAATAAAATAATAAAGTCTGAGAATGTCCTCAATATCTCAATATCTTGTTGAGAGAATATGAAAATAATATGCATAAAGTAATAGTGATCACAACATATCATGAAATTTTGCTTTCCTGATAATTAAAGTCTATAGGTATACAAAGAATGTGGAATAATATCACTTGAGAGAAATGGGAAAGCTTTGTGTAATATTGGTTTTGATCTAATGCAAGACTAGTAAAATGGTATATTACAGGTAAGCAAAATGAAAAGTCAAATAAGCCAAGTAATAAATTAGTATCTGTTGTTCACAACAGACTGAGAATATTGGATATATTGAAGAAGGCTGAACACTGGGGAATCACTAAGTTAAGTCTTTAGATAAAACAATGCAGTAATAATTATATTTGAAAATTAGGTAATAGGGAGCAATTGAAGTCTTCAGAGCCATAGATTGTCATAATAACTTCAGTAATTGAGGGGTGAAGAAGGTGATGATCTCACAGTATAGAGCAGGAACATTTCAGCAAGGTTATCTGAGTAATGGTTGCAGTTTGATGTCTCTTCCACTGGCACCAACCTGAGATGAGAAAAGAAGAACCAGATTGGACCAGATAGTGATTAGAAAACAAAGGGGAGAATCTGAAAAAATGTATTGAAAGGCAGTAGTTAGTGACTTAAGACAAAGGGGGTCAAAAGGAGATTGAGATAAGAAAGGTGAACCTCCATTTGCTCCAGATTACTTGCCCATTATGTCTAGTTTGGTTCTTTCTCTGCCCCTTAGAGATTTTATATTCACATAGTGGTTTTAAAAATCATACAGATTAGTCATAGCATTAAAAATTAAAAGATTGAGCCTGCATTTCCTGTACTCTACAACTGTCAGACTCTGTACTATGTATTTTAACATGATTTCCTAGTTTAATACTTGCACACCACTTAGCTATGTATTATCATATTATTATTTTTATAATTTAACATATAATGAAGTTGAGACTTAGAAAATTTGAGTAACTTACCAAATATAACACAGCAAAAGGCAAAATCTGAAATTGAAATTAGACCTAATTGTTTCCAAAATCCATCGTTCTTTCATCACGGTGTTCTTTCATAAGCTATTTGTTATTCTTCTGACCATTCTCCCTTGCTGTACAGGAAATACACTTCATGAATGTCAAAAATGGCATTTAGCTTTGAAAAAAAATTATACTTCCTTTTTACCTTGACCTGGTCAGAAAAACCTACATGGTGTCTTTGTCTATGGGATTTGCACTGAGTCTTTTATTAACCTGAAATTTTCAGCAACATACTTCTTAACGGTTCAATTTTTTAAATAACCATAATTGTCCCAATAGAGACTATTATGGTTCTAAACTGCTTGTAAATATATGATCTTTTTGCTTTCTCAAAATAACATATACAAATATAACAAAGATTGAATAACTCATAATAAGATAATCACATATGTAGCTTCAATCAATATCCCTCTATAATACCTAGAGAGGCTGCATCCAGGTATCATTCTACAACCATTGGTTAGCTTGCTCTGGAGAATATGGATTGCTAGGTCAAAAAACATTTTCAGTTACCTTCCAGTTCAGAGATTGTCTAGTCGTACAATAGGATAGTTGTTTAATGCTATAATATGGCTAGCAAATTTGCCAAATAAAAAGATAACAATAGACATTTAAAAGATAATGATCAAGGGTTCTTGGTGAGCTGAGAACATTGGGTGACTCTAAGAAGGCCCTAAAGTGGGATGAAAACATATGAATAAAAATAAGCCACATGTCATAAAATGAAACTTCATCTTATTACCATGATGCTACATTATTTTTAAAGAGTAAGACAATTATTGAAGCATCAGTAAGAAAGAATCAATGAAAAACTTGAAGATATATAAGGCCTTATTTCCTTCAACATCCTACATATTTTTCAAAACTCAAAAATTCCTGTGAGGTCTTTA
>JAQZBX010040320.1:0-22713 GCA_029593785.1 Cabassous unicinctus | reverse complement strand
TGTGGGAGAGACACAAATATATTCTGAGCTCAGAGGAATAGCTGGGAATGTCAGGAATTACTGAAATTACTTCCTTGTCAAAACCAGGAATTGCTGTCTGTCAAAGCCTAAGGTTTATTAGATGATCATAGAACATCACCTCTGCAGCAGCAGCCTTTCACCTACTGACTAAGAAGCTTCCATACCAAATTGTGAGAGAGAAAACCTCCCTGATACCAGAGGGTTGAAGTTGAAGTTGAAGCATATATTGATAAAAACCACTCTGACAAACTAAGAACCCATTTTGAACATAAGGGGTTACTACAGGAATTTGAAGCACATGGCCCTATGAGGGTGGCCATAGAAATAACAAACCTCAAATCCAGTTTATAATTTGATCAGTTTATGTCTACATCCTGCATTTCCTAAAAGAAGCAAAGTCATGCTGATTACCAGACATATGCTCATTTACCTTGGTCTCTACAGTAGATGCCCACTTTTAAATGACAAAAAATTTGAAGCATACAAAAGGTCAGCTCAGGACTCTCCCTCACATTCAGAAACCACAACAGTTACTGCATCTCACAGCACTTTTCTAGTCATGTAAAAAAAATTTTAAAATTACAAACTAATAAATTAAAATATAAAAATATATGGACATTGTGGTTTATCACAATATTATTTATAATTGCAAACAAAGTTTAAATCCAGTTAGAGTTTTAACATCTAATACTTCTTAATCCTTAATACATCCTTGATTTAAAGTACAATGCAGCCATGAAAAATCAGATTTTGAAACCTTTAAGGAATATTGGAAAATGTTTATGACAATGGTAAATTTACAAAGCAGAATATAATACTACAAGATCAGGGATATTCAATTTCAGCACTATTGACATTCTGGGCTATATAATTGCCTATAGTGGGGGAGTGTACCGTGGATTGTGTGAGGTTTATCAGCATCTCTTGCCTCTACCCAGTAGACATCAATAGGACTGCCCCCACCCCCAAATGGTGACAAAAAAAGTCTCCAGATATCCTCAACTGTGCCAGGGGAAGCAAAATGTCCTCATTTGAGAACCACTGATATGGAGTATGTAGTCACTGTTTAGAAAAAATACATACATGTATAAAATACCAATATTTATTTCTTAACTTAATTGCCATTATCTCTGGTTGTTAAAATGTTTTTTGTTCTTTGAAATTGTCTGTATTTCCCATTTTTAAGCCAGCAGGCATTTTCTTAATTGAAGAAAATCTATCTATCCATCTATCCATCTATCTATCCATCTATCATTAAGGCCCCAACCAAATATCAATTTTTCAATGATTAACTTTACAGAAAATTTTAATTATTGGACTTTAATTCTTTAGCACTAAAAAACAGACAAAACCCACATGATCATCTCAAAAGATGAAGAAAAATACTTTGACAAAATCAAACATTCTTTCATGATAAAAACATTCAACAGACTAGGATAAAAGAGACTTCCTCAACCTGATAAAGGGCATGTATGAAAATTCCATAAGTAACTTCATTGTTGAAAATTAAAGACATGCCATTATACAATTTTTCAAAACCTATAAAATTGTACAATGTAAAGTATAAACTATAATGTAAACTATAGACCATGGTCAGCTGCAATGCTTCAATATTTGTTCATCAATTGTAAATATGTACCACAGTAATGTAAGATGTTATTAATAGGGGAAAATATGACAGGGGGAGGGATGAGTTATATGGGATTCCTTATCATATCCATGTAACTTTCCTGTAATCTAAGACTTCCTGAAAAATAAAGTTTAAAAAATTTTTAAAAAGCATACCTTACCCTGGTGGATGCCAAGAGTACTGCATAAATGGAGAAATGGCTACAAGAACATGCTGTGTGGTCACATTATAAAAGATGACATGACCACCATTATTGAACCAAGCTATCTTGTGCCAATAGACACAGGGAGGCTTTTCAATTTCAATTTTCATCTGAACAAAAGAATAATTATCATTATAGTTTATAATCACCTGAGTCAATATATGTAAATAATTGTATCAATAAGGGTTTTTAATCATTTCATTCAGTATATGTCAATATATGTATCAGTATATATAAATCTATTTGAATTAAAAATTCCTGTGTCTTTGAAGATAAAATACAAGTATAACTGATGTTCCCTGTTGTTGATTTAATAATATTTCCCGTAGCCCCAATTACCCCTTGACTATAATCATGTACTAGGAACCTCATTATTATCATTTACAAATAACTTCAAGATATATTCTAGCCCAAGAATTGGAACAAATCTTACACACTCATGTTTTTGCATGGCCCATAAGCTAAAAATGGCATTTAGCTTTACTACTGGTTGAAAATCATCCTACTCTCATAGCACAAGCCACCTCAGGAGCTGTTCTTTTGCTGGAGTTGGAAGCCCCATTTCCCTAAAACAGAAGAGGAAGAGAAGAATTCAGCTACTGATTAGTAAAGTAGGCTGCCTAAATTATAACCCTAACAAAAGCTAAAGCTTGAACCTGTTCAGGTTGTAAAGAGGCTGGTAGCCACAATTTTTACTGCACCCTCAGCATGAGGGGAAGCTGGGCTGACTGAAAATCATAGTGACAGAAGGGACCAGCTTCATTCATCCAGATTGGACTGCAGCCCTCGCCTAGGCTTCAGTCCCACTTCTAGCAGGGAGGAGGCTGGCAGGCCCTGCACCAGTCTCTCTGGGTAACTGCAGGTACATTCGGCTGACACTGACTGAACAGTTGGAAGCCTACTGGGGTAACTGCAGTCAATTTGGACCTGCATGGCATAGATTGCTGCCCAGACCTGCAACTCCATCCCTGCCCCAGGCAAGGGAGAAATGGGTATGAAGGTTCATCAGTCTCTCCGGGCACCCACAGTCTAGGCCTGCACAATTTGGATTATTACACACAGCTGTGGCTCTCTCCCAACCCGTGGCAAAGGAGAAAGTTGGTAGAAGCTTCATCTGTCCCTTGGGCAATGTGGGAAGCTTGAGCGTCCACAGCTTACAGCACCAAGTACATCCATAGCTCCTACTACACAACCAGCAAGGGAGAAAGGGCAAGAAAGCCCTAAACTAAAGAGAGAAGCTGCATCCAGAATAAACACTCTAGTAAGCTAGATTCCAAGATGCCAACAAAAAATTACAATCCACACCAAGTATCAAGCAGATATGGCCCAGTTACAGAAAAAAGATTAGCCTCCAGATAACATAAAGGAGTTAATACAACTAATCATAGATGTTCAAACAAATGTCCTTAATAAATTCAATGAGATGGCTAAAGAGAGTAAGAATATTAAGAAGACATTGGATGAGCACAAAGAAGAATTTGAAAGCATACATAGAAAAATAGCAGATCTTGTGGGAATGAAAGATGCAATAAATGAAATTAAAAATACACTGGAATCATGTAATAGATTTGAGGAGGCAGAAGAAAGGATTGGTAAAATTGAAATGTCCTCTGAAAGCAAACACACAAAAGAACTGATAAAGAAAAGAATGGAAAGAATTGAACAAGGTCTCAGGGAACTAAACTACAGAGAGGCATGCAAACATATGTTATGGGTGTCCCAGAAAAAAGAAGAGAAGGGAAAAGGAGCAGAAGGAATATTTGAAGAAATAATGGTATAAAATTTCCCAACCCTATTGAAGGACATAGATATACATGTCCAAGAAGCACAACATACTCCCATCTGAGTAAACCCGTATAGAACAACTTCAAGACACACACTAATCAGAATGTCAAATGCCAAAGACAAAGAGAATTCTGAGAGCAGCAATAGAAAAGCAATTCATAACATATATGGGATACCCAATAAGATTTAGAGCGACTTTTCATCAGAAATCATGGAGGCAAGAAGACATTTTAATGATATATTTAAGATACTGCAAGAAAAAATCTTCCAGCCAAGGATCTTATTTACAGCAAGATTGCCTTTCAAAAATGAGGGTGAATTTAGAATATTCACGGAGAAACAGAAACTGAGAGAGTTTGTAATCAAGAGACTCACTTTACAGGAAATACTAAAGGGTGTGCTACAGTCTGAAAAGAAAAGACAGGAAAGGTAGGCTCAGAAGAGAGTCTAGAAATGGAGATATATCAGTAAAAGTAACTAAACTTCTCCAAAGAGGGATAAAAATATAATATGACAGATAAAACCCGAAGGACAAAATGGGTGAAGAACTTCCTTTACAGTAATAACATTGAATATTAATGGATTAAACTGTCCAATTAAAAGACATGGACAGGCAGAATGGATAAGAAAATAAGAGCTACCCATATGCTGTCTACTAGAGACCCAAGGATACCAATAAATTGAAAGAGAAAGGCTGGAAAAAGATATTCCAAGCATTCAGTAAACAAAAAAAACAAAAACAAAAACAAAAAGCCAGAGTATTTATACTTATATTAGATGAAAAAGACTTTAAAAGACACTAGTAATGTGCAATCTGAGGATGAAGTCAGGAAAAAAAAATTCCATTTACAATAGTGACTGAAAGAATCAAATATTTCGGAATAAGTTAATCAAGTATGTAAAGCACTTGCATTCAGAAAACTACAACTCATTGTTAAAAGATATTAAAAAAAGATGTAAATAATTCAAAGAACAATCCATGCTCATAGATTGGACGACTAAATATCATTAAGATGACAATTCTTAATTGATAGACAGATTCAATGTAAGTGCAATAAAAATTCCACCAGCAATTTTTAAATAAATGGAAAACATGATTATCAAATTTATTTGGAAGGTTAAGGAGACCCGAATAGCCAGAAATATCTTAAAAAGGAAAAATGAAGTTGGAAGACTCTCACTTCCAGACTTTAAATCATATTACCTCTCTAAAGTGGTAAAAACAGCATGGTACTGGCATAAAGACAGATACATAGACCAATGGAACCAAACTGATGGTTAAGAAACAGACCCTCACATCTATGTGCAAGTGATATTTGACAAGCCTGTGAAACACACCCAGCTCAGACAGAACAGTCCATTCAACAAATGGTGCTGAGAATACTGGATAGCCATAGCCAAAAGAAGGAAAGAGGAACCTCATCTCACACTTTATATGAAAATTAATTCA
This sequence comes from Cabassous unicinctus, assembly GCA_029593785.1. Taxonomy (NCBI): domain Eukaryota; kingdom Metazoa; phylum Chordata; class Mammalia; order Cingulata; family Chlamyphoridae; genus Cabassous; species Cabassous unicinctus. Next base: position 17,625 of record JAQZBX010040320.1, on the reverse strand, counting down.
AAATAGATAAAAAAACTAAATATAAAAGCAAGAGCCATAAAGATAATAGAAGAAAGTGTAAAAAAATATCTTAGAGACCTGGTGGTAGGTGGTGGATTCTTAAAGGAGAAAGAGACGGATTGAGATGGACTACTGATGTATAATGTATGTAGAAGTTTTATTTAACTTTATTGTAAAAATGGGGAAATGTATAGATTTGATGGTAAAACATCATAGTGAATAAAAGCTGGTTTATAAATCAGAATGTGGCTGAAAAGAGTAGTCTAAGGTTGTAAATGCCAATTGAAAGCTAGAGAATAATCTAGGGACTGAATAACACAGTAAACCCAGAGGTGGATGAGAATTGTGGTTGATGTACAGATGCAAGAGTGTCCTCTGTGAGCTAGAGCAGATGTACATCACTGTTGCAGGGTGGTGAGAATGTGGTGAAGCATGGGAAAAATCCAACTGGAGTGACCTATGTTCTGTGGTTAACAGTAATAATGTAATGTTCATGCATCTAAGGCAAAGATGGACTGTGTTGATAATGGGGGAGTATGGAAAAGGTGTGCCAAATGTACGCTATGGACATGGTAATAGTCTGATGATATTATCTCATAATCTGTAACAAATGTTCCACTACAGTGCTGTGTGTTGATAGAGGGGTGTTGTATGGGAATCCTGCACTTGTGCATGATTGTTTTGAAAGTTTACAACTTCTGTCATAAAAATATATTTTAAAAATAATAATAGAGTGGGTTGGGGGAAAATAGACCAAATGTAATATAAGGACTATTGTTATTTGTAAAACTTTGACAATATTCTTTCATCATTTGTAACAAATGTCTCACAACGCAAGGTGATGGTAGTGCGTTGATGTAGGGGACCCCTGCATGATGTTATGCATGTTTGCTCTGTAAGTTCACAACTTTTACTATACACTTATTGTTTATGTATGTTCATATATAAATAGTATAAAAAATAATAATAGGGTGGGTTGGGGGAAAAATGAACCAAATTTAAGATACTTCGGTTGGTAGTAACATTTTGAGGAAGCTCTTTAATCGTTAGTTAAAATTGTTTCATAAAAATGCAAAGTATTCTTGTTAGGGTGAGGTATGATGCCCCTGTATGATGTTATGTATGTTTGTTTTATAAGATCACAACTATTTCTATACACTTATTGCTTATGTTCATTTATGTATGTGTGATATACTTCAATAAATTAAAGAAAAACTTATATCAAAAGTCATTTTTATTTGAACTCTAAGTTAAACTCAGCATATAAACTCACTACTTTTCCATGAGTATGGGACATGACTCCTGGGTATGAGCCTCCCTGGAACCAAAGAATTATTCCCAAGCAACAAGTAGCAATGCATTTGGAAAAACACCTTGACCAAAAGGGGGAAATATTAAATACAAAACAGTTTCTACAGCTAAGAGATTAAAAAGTGAACCAGGAAGTCATTCCAGAGGTTACACTTATGCACACTTCAGGAGGGTATTACTGACTGCCACAATAAACAGTGCCTTAAGAAGGGGTGCTCCTGAGGGCTCTAGAGACATCTAGACACTATAGGCAGTGCAGGCAATCCCAGGTACTCAGCACACTGTCACTGGGCCTTACCTTGGGGTACAGGATAACTTATCCCCCCAATGTATTAGAATTAGACTCATTTATAGTTTTCCTACACATGGCTCTTATGTCCCTTTTATGTGAACCTATAATTAGCACTATAGTCATTAAATATGTATCCCATAGTATTAAATCTTCTGTGTGTTCATATGCTGTTTGAGTCCTGAACCCCAGCAGAATTGCAGCCAACACCTACACTCCAGTTCATCAGACTCACCCAGGACAACTAAAATCATGATGATGGAAAACACCCTTCCCCAAAAAACAGTATCTACAACAGCAAACAAGACAGTTCCATCTATCTGACCCAAGGAATCTAAGCCCCCGCTCAATCTGAAGCAGAGTGGGCATCACCATTCCAAAATCCTCAAGATTGAGGAATAAACAAATACAAGAGGGAAAGCAAATATGGACTAAAGTAGACTTACTATTATTCTAGTAATGGAAGAACTTGTAACAGTTATATAAAGACAGTGGTCACCAGAGATTCTGAGCCAAAGTAGAGGGAAGAATAGTTGAAACAAGGGACATTTTTGGGACATGTTCTACATGACATTGCAATGATGGATATAGTCCGTTATATATTTTGTCAAAACATAAAATTTTACCACACAAAGTGTAAACGGTAATGTAAATTATAGACCCTGGTTGGCAGCAATGCTTCAATATATGTTCATCAATTGTAACAACTGTACCATACTAATAAAAGTTGTTAATTTGGAAAAGTGGGGAAGGGGGAGGTGGTGGGTTATATGGTAATCTGTTATTTTTAATTTTTTTAACAAATCAATTTGATTGATACATATTAATAAAGCATAAATCCATCCAAAGTGAACAATCGATGATATTTGGTGTAATCACATATTTGTGCATCCATCACTTCAATCATTCTTAGAGAACATTATTTCAATATTAATATTAATAAACAAAAATCAAACAAACAAAACTCATCACCTCTTAATCTATTTATGCTTTCCCAGCTGTACATAGCTATTATTTTTCCTTCTCCCTAGTATATTTTTATTTATATTTTGTAAAAATAGTCTTATATGCAATATTACCCGTATTTGTGTTTTACGTGAGGTTTTACTATCTTATACAGATTCATGTTACAATTTTTAGCTTTCCTTCTAGTAATATACATGAGCTTATACTCTCCCTTTCAACCACTGTCATACCCATACAATACCACTGCTACTTATAAACACCATGATATGCTTTAACCATTTCTATTCATTTCCAAAGATTTACAAACAATCTTTTTTACCAAGTCTAAACAGATTAACACTCAACTTTCCATTCTCTACCCTCCTTCTATTTTCTGGTGACCTATATTCTAATTATTAACTCTAAGAGTTTACACAATATATTTAGTTCATAATAGTGCAATCATACAGTATTTACCCTTTTGTATCTGTCTTGCTTCACTCAATATAAGGTCCTACGTCTTCACGCATGTTGTCATATGCTTCATGACTTCATTTATTCTTAGCACTGCATAAAATTCCTTTGTGTGTATTCACCATAATTTGTTTACCCTTTTATCAGTTGATGGATACCTGGGTTGCTTCCAACTTTTGGCAATCGTTGATAATGCTGCTATGAACATCAGTGTCAGATGTCTGTTCATGTCTCTGCTGTCAGTTATTCTGAGTATATACCTAGTAATGGTTTTGCCAGGTTACAATGGTAAGTCTATATTCAACTTCCTTCAGAAGTGCCAAACAGTTCTCCACAGTGGCTGTACCATTCTACATTCCCACCAACAGTGAATAACCATTCCTTTTTCTCCACAAATGTGGGAGGGGAAGAGAGCAATGTATATAGGAATCTCCTATGTATTTAATTTAACATTTATGTAATCTAAAGCTTCTTTAAATATAAAAAATTAAAATTGAAAATAATTGAAGTTATTTTTAAAGAACAAATTAATGATAGGGTATTTGCTTGATGAGTTATGAAATGCATATAAAACCCCATTAATTAAGCTAGTTTGTTTCTGTAGGGAATTAAGCAAGTAGATTAAAGGAAGAGGCCAGAAGTTATAGGGACTTTATTCATGTTTAAACGAGGTTACACAACTCCAGGGGGTGTGATGGGGCAAATATACCCTCTTGCTGGCCCATAAAATTAGGAGCATAAAAAAGATGGTGTTTCTTATTTTTCTTTAAAAATCTTTGCAATAATTGTATTTTAAATTTTGGAATCGTTTATAATTACCAAAAATTTGTAGAGATATTACAGTGCTCCATAAACCCTTCACCCAGTCTCAGTTATCATCTTTCATTTTAAAAGAAGAATTTTAAATTAGTAGGTATATGATGAATAATTCAACCGTCAATAGTTGGGAACATTTTAAAATTTTATTTTATTTTAAAGAAGCTTTAGATTACATAAATAATACATCAAAAACATAGGGGGTTCCCATACACCCCACATGTTCCTCCTCTAACACTTTTACCCATTAACAACATCTTTCATTAATTTGGTTCATTTGTTACATTTTTAGTGTGCTTTTGGGAAAATAAGTAATATCTACTTCACAACTCCAAATAGACATAAATTATACGTAATTTAAATATATTTTATTACTGTCTTTTTCCAAGCACATTCCACAAGGTTGATGGTGTGAAACTTACCTGGACTTCACAGCCTCTTGAACATTTATCCTTGCCAAGTTGGTAACAATTAGGACTTATTTCTAAGAATGAAAAGAAGAGAGGTTATTTATTCTTCAAGACTTTGAAACTATTTGACTGAAATAGATGGGAAAAATCTCTCCACATTCGTTATCAAATTCCTGTTGTATCAAGTATCTCAAAATGAAATAGGATCAAGTTTTATCCAAAGAAAAATAGAGACACAAGGAGAAAAATTATCCTTAACAAGGGTGGTTGTCTGAAGAGTGTCTAAGCATTTCTCAACAAGACCTTGTATCATTTCTGAAGATTATTCCCTATACAAGTCATAGTCTCTTTTTTTATATATCATGAAGATTGCAACCTATTGACAGAACTAGTGGGCAAGACAATTCTTAATATGATGTTGGGGTACTATACCGTAGCCCATTTTTTCAGAAAATTGAAGTGGTTTGGCCTAAGACAGAAATTCTCAATCTCTGGGTATATCAGCATTTCCTGGACGGCATGTACAAAGATTGATTACCTAACCAGGAAAGTTTTGATTCAGGATGTCTGATTTAAGGCTTGAGATTTTGTATTTCTAACAAGTTCCCAAAGAATCCCCTCTCTTAGCTAATATGGACAGTCCTGCTTTTTTACAAAGACAAGATTAATCCCACTTCATTCCTCCCATCTCCTAGCTAAAAGTCAAGATACTCATTTATCAAATTGCCCCCATTTCTTGACACAAGCCATTACAGAAATAAAGCATTGCTTTCTTAAGCCCTGTTCAATGTCACCCATCATAAGGCTAAACCCTGTTGCCCTATAAATACTAGGTTTTATCAATAACCAACCATGTATTCTACTTCTTTATTTTTTAAGAAATCAATTTTATTGATATATATTAATAAACCATACAATCTTTCCAAAGTGAGTAATCAGTGGTGTTTGGTATAATCACATATTGTGCATTACTAGAGCATTTTTATTATCCCAATAATACCAATAGTGAAAAACAAAAACAAAAAACAAAACAGAAAAAAATCTCATCACCTCTCAATCTTTCTATACTTCCCCTTTGGTATATAGCTGCTATTCTGGGTCTGTCTCTCTAGTTCATCTGTATTTACATTTTTTATAGATGGGCGAGTAAAGCAATATGTAATACTTTGTGTCTAGTTTCTTTACTTTAGTGTATTTCCAAACCCCTGCGTTCTATTTCTTGTTGTGTATAACTCGGTGTTTCAATACTTGGGAGAAAATTTAGAGCAAATGTAGCTTCCAATTATATTGGTTCAGGGTTTGGGGGTGGGCAGGCAGTGCTCTTTTTGCATCATCGACATCTGCAGATTGGAGTAAATAGTTCATTATTAGACCAGCCAAGTGGGCATACATATGCTCCACCTGTCCACTGGAAGTAGTCTCCAAGACTAATCTGTGCACTGATAGCATTATCAATATCTAGAGGCACTCACTGAAAATAAAAATTCCCAGGCTTCACTCAAACCCACTAAATCAGAATTTTAAAGGTCTGGACTCAGAATCTAATCTTTTCACAAAGACATCCCAGGTAATTTCATTCAGCATACATTGTGGGTCCGCTCAATTAGGATCGCTGGGCTTTGAAGATAAAGAATTTTCCTAAGTTACCAATGATAAGGGGAAAAAATCGCATTGTAAGTTCGCTGGGAGAATTCTTTGAAATAAAAACTGGTTTTGTAATATACTAATAACTATCTAGGCTTCTTGTCATTCTCAGATGGGAATAGAAAACTAAATCATTAATACACTGGTCAACGTCCATGGCAGAGCCTGGAAAAAAATGGGGGAAAGTCAGCATTTAGTTATTATGATTTACATTTGTTCCAATATTTTGCTTTTGATAATAATGCATTGAACCTGTTATATTTGCTTAGTAATATTTCCAAATGTGGATGGGTTTGGGCTTTGTTTCAAATACACTGCTTCCCCGCCCACCCGCGCCATGCCCCCCTCCTGGAGGCAGCGGAGTGAGGCCGACTAGGGTAAACCTGGGACCCCCCTCTCCCCTACCGGCGGTGGCAGCGGCGCGATGGTCAGCGGAGACGCGCTCTGTCTGAAGCTGTCAAGCCTAGCCATTCCTTGCTTCCCTTGACTCTTCCACGGCCTCTCTACACTCTAGTGTCTTCCTGCGAGTCCCTCTGATGGGAAGGAAGATGGCTGCACCCAGCCGGCAGGACATGCTGACAGAACAGGCCGGGGATGGCTCTGCCGACTGCAGTAAATACTCTGGGTTGGCTTAGGCTTTTGCGCACTGAGCTGGGCCTTGACCTGTGGATGGCGAAAAAGCGTTACCAGGGCTGGGTGCTCCTGGTGTGTCCGGGCTCCCTGGGTCAGCTACTGCTGAGACTGCGCGGCTCCCGTTGGGCGGGACTTGCGTGACTTGCGTCTGCCCGCGAGAAACAGAGGAGCGGCAGCCTCGCAAGATGGAGGAGGTGGTGGGTTTGCTGGCCGCGATCTCTGACCACTTAGCCCTGCTGAAGGATCTCAGAAACGAGGAACAGAAGAATGGAAGACATTTCCTGAGAAGCCCAAATCAAATGGACGAATTGTTAAAGTGGCTGAGGATGACGTTGTACCTAAATCCTCGAAGTGTAACAGCAAAACAGCAATTAGAGAGAGACAAGAAAAATGAAAAGTCAAAGAAAAATAAAAAATCAAAGTCAAATGCTGAAGCAGTGCAAAGCGGTTTATGCTATAATGGCAAGGAAGTTGATGAAGGAGCCTAGGAAAATGAAATTAGTCACAAGAGAAACGACAACAGCGAAAATGTGATAATGTGCTGTCTGATTCTGGATTCAACTATCCCTGGGATGGAAAATATCATCACAGTTACCACAAAGCAACGTGAAACTACATTATTTCCTGTTGGTTCCAGGAAGAATGATGATTCTAATCTAAATGTTCAAGTTAGCAACTTTAAGCCTGGAAAAAGAGATTCTACACTTCAGGGATTGAATAAAAACCTCATTGTAAATGGAGGAGGCTGGAATGAAAAGTCTGTATAACACTCCTCATGGGTCAGTGCAGGTGAGGAGAAGTGGAACTCTATTTCACCTGTTTCTTCAGGCAAGAGGAAAACTGAGCCATCTATTTGGGGTCAAGACACTGGAGAAGCTAATTCAAATGGAAAAGATTGGGGAAGGAGGTGGAGTGACCATTCTATATTTTCTAACATTGGGTCTACCGCTGAGCCAGTTTCTCAGTCTACAGCATCTGAATATCAGGGGGACGTTAGTTGTAATCAACCCTGTATCAATGATGAATGCTCTTGGCTAAATGATCTGTCTTCTGCCCACCCCGGCTCTGATTGGAATGCACTAGCAGAAGAGTGGGGGAATTGGGTAAATGAAGAAGAGCTTCCCTTCTAAAGTCCCAGAAATCAATTCCTGATTATCAAAAATCAGATGAAGATAAAGAAAATTGAGAAGAAACTCTTTCAACTGGGAAATTGAAAAAGCAGCAGCAAGGTGAAGAAAACTGTCATACACAGGACATAGAAAAATTAGAAAAAGAGATTAGAAAAAAGCTTTCAGTGAATACCTCTAATAAAGTCCATCCAAACCAGGAAGAATCTTTTTCTTTGAAGACCATAAGTACTAGGGATCCATCTGAAGTACTCATCTAAAATAGCCAGCCTATCAAGACTCTTCCACTTGCTGTGTCTATCGAGCCACCTGTAATTTCATCAAAAAGAGATTCTGACAAGACCCCTTCCCAAGTGCCACTGATGCTAAAAGAGACCGATAAATTGAAGTCTAATATAAAGCAAAATACTTTGCCTCCTTCACAGACCAAGTCTGAAACTGAGAATCTCCCAAACAAATAAAAAAGAAAACAGCCAGCTGGGAAAAGTGAATATATTTTTCCTGAATTGGACATGTATTTGCAAACACTGTCTTGAGGATTATGCTGTTTATGCAATAATTTGTGAACCTTTACAGAGTTTTATATAAATTTGCAACCAATTTTAAAAACAAAACTATGAGCACAATTAACATAAAATGGAATCAATGGAAAGTTAATTTGTGAAATTAAGGGGTGAGCAGAATATACTCCTGTTCTGAAAGACACTTGGGAAAGTCTTTTCAATTTAATGAGAACAGTCTTAATTTAAGATTATTATTCTGGTTTTACAACAGTGCCCTGTTTACAACAGAGTGTGCCCTATATCATCTGCAGCTGAAGAATAAAGGATTCTGATTAAAGAGAGGGTTGTCCACAAATTAGTAGGTACTTCTTGTATGTTATACACAGAACTTGTACCATTCAAATCTGTTTTATGCTTAATCAAAGTGCTTCAATCAAATGCATAATCTGGCATATCTTTACATATTTATTGGTAGCAGTTTGTATTAAAGGAATCACAAGTGCAAATAAGCAGTCATTCATCATTTGTTTAAACTGTCATGGTTTAGTTTACAGTTTTTAAAAATTCTTAATTAAAACTTTAAGGTTCAGACTCTCAATGTTCTTGTCTATAATTTGAAAGTTTTAGGCAAAATCGAATTATACCCTTTCTTCCCTAGGAATTACTCTTTTCATTTTCAACTCTTCTCATTGTTAACTAATACTTTTTCTTTTACTTAAAAGAGGAAGTCATTCACAAAATAGTTATACAGACAGAACTTTGAGAATTTGACAGAGAACAAAAAACTAGTATCAGACAGATTTATTTGACATTGTCAAGACCGCCAGTTATCAGGAATACTTTTTTTTCTGCCTTAATTTGCAATACATAGAATATGCATCAATATCTTGAAGGGGATATTAAGAATTTTAAGAATTTTCATGTAATTATTGCAATCATGAACAAATAAGGAACATTTCTTGCTTGAAACTGCTTTGATTAAAATGATGTGTGAGATGTTTCACCATTTTCAGGCACTATGGAATTATGTCATAAACTGGCATGTATCTTTGTAACTATAAGTAGTTCATGCTCAGCCATGTACACTGTAAATAGCCTTTACCAACCATATATGACAAGGACCATAAATAACATCACTTAGTGAATTTTGATAAAGAAAAAAAAGCCATGATTTAATTGATGTGATTGGCTTAATTGTTTTTCTGGGGCACCAGGAATGAAACTATTTAACAGCTGTAACCAATGGCACTGATCTAGCCTTCCAATGCATTTTTGTTATCTTTAACTGTGGTTTGATAGTATTGCATCAAGTAAAGCTAAAGAAACAAAATGGTTTTAGTTTTGCTGAAGTCTGGCCTTATTAATGGACAGCTTTCCTAACAAGCATTTAACTTTTATACAAGTGTTAACATTTGTTTCAGGAACATGGCAGTATGTTTACATGTTTAATTCAATGATATTTCTAAGTTGATTTGTTTAAATAAATTCAGCAAGTGGAAAAAATACTGTTTGATTATCTAGTGCTATTGAACTATGAATTAAGATCATAAGATTCAGAATGTTCTCAATATTCACTTTCATTTTTATAAGCAATAAGTAAAAGAGAAATGTCAGTTGTATGCATGCTTTCACATTCCAGTTCTATTCCAGTTCTCTTCCTGGTGTCTTAGTTCACCTCTATAACCCTTTTCTAGAATATCAAGTCAAATTCTATAAAACTTTGAAATTTGGGGTGCAGTTAAGTCCATTCTGATTTTCTAAGAGAAAATGCACTATTTGACTGGCCAATGCAGTCTTCTGTATTGTTTGTAAAATGCTGTCTTGCAGAACTTGATGTAAATCCTGTATTACAAGAGCATCCATGGCCCTTTCTAGTGTTACTGCAAGTTACATTTGGTGGACAATAAATGGAGACATTGTCACATGTAACAGAAACTGTTGGAATAAGGAAGAGAAGAGGAACATAACTAGGCTGTGGCCTGCACCATGTCAACTTCCTATCCTGTTAGCCTTTGTGATATAAGTGCTTTTTTGCATCAGCTTCCTCCGGAGATGAACTTCACACTGTGTGTGTGTGTGTGTGTGTGGTATGCGCAATGTAAATATATGTTGAATGGATGATCAATGAATGTGATTGACACAGCCAGCTTATATTCATAGGAAAAAATGAATTCTATTTAGGTGGGAATTATTTTAAGCCCTTTTAGGAAAAACTTTGAGGAGTCGCCTTTGACAAGTCACCACACAAGGTGCAATGCAGGCCTTCAACCTAGGTTTTCCCCAAGGGACATTTCTGAGGAATAACTCTTATGTTTATATTCAATGTAATTTTCTAATTTTATATAGTATTTTTCTGCTATCTTATTTTCTGTAACCAAATCTTAATCCAAATGTATTCTGAATCGAAACCTGTTGCATATCTTCAAAATTTCCATTTTGACACGTAATTTAACAACCATCCAAAGTGCTTTGAAGATTTTCATTCCAATGAAAACTTATAATTGGTCAATAGATTGATATGTTTTCTATATAGAAAAAGAGTAGTGAATTCAACTCAGGAAATAGCCCTATATTCTACAAAATACTGCAAGATTTTAGCTGTTTTAGTCAAAGAAGCCCTTTATGGCTGTGAGAATAAAATAAATAATGGGATTATCTCATTGTCAAAAGGAATGAATATCCAAAGCACCAAAAGTATTATTACTTAAAAAAAAGGAAGAAATTCACAAATCGATGTAGTCATGTGTTATTTTTTTGGTAAGGAGGTGGGATGATATAAGGAAATCAAGTGTGCTGCCTTCTCTCCTCATTTTGTTATTCGGAATGTAGTTAAATGTAGCTATGATAAAAACAATGCACAATATTAAGGAGCATTTATTAGATATCAGGCATCTCAAAATGTCCTCTGCATAATTTCAAATGATTTCCTTGGGTTTCATCATAATAGACATATAATAAAAATATTATTCCCATTTAAATTTGAAGAGAATACAACTGAGAGAGAGGCTCCAAAGGCACCTAAAACCATCTGTCTACTCCACCTCCAAGTGAGAGAGGGCTTATATCCCATGGATACAGTGGATGGGATTATCCCTGTAATTTCTGAGTAATATTTAGGTAATCTAAGCACCTTTAAAAAATATATATATATATATATAAAACAAATAACATTTATGTAAACAAATGCACATATATGCATATGTATTTATATATCATTTTACAAATATTGGTATGTATTGTGAAAATTTTGATTTTTACCCACAATAAAAAAAAAATTTAAAAAAAATAAAAATAAAAACATAAAACCATCTGTCTAGAGTCTGTGGGTAAAGAGATTCAAATGCACATTTGTCTGACAACAGATAAATTTTCTTTGCTCTATGTTCAGCATATGATTATCTCTTCATGATTGGGAAACTCACTTACCATCTCTATGTCACCCCTCCATGAATGCTAAGGGGTATGGAGTCTTTCTTTTTGGAGTAATGAAATTGTTCTAAAATTTTTGATATGATGAATGTAATATAACATTGTGATTATACTAAAAGCAATTGATTATACACTTTGGATAGATCACATGGTATGTGAATATATCTCATTAAAACTGCTTAATAATACAATATAAATAATTGTGCAAGAATATCCAGAAATACCAGCTATGTACAGCAGGGGAATCACAGAGAGAAAAAAAACATCAAAAGTTAAGGGCTATTTTTTGCCTTTCTTACCTCCACATGACTGTAGGCATTTGTTGAATATGCATTGCCAGAGAAGTGTAAGATATACTAATAGTTTCATTTATCATCAACAAACCTGTATTGAAGTCTTTGTATCTTGATGAAGGAAGTAAAATATTCGAGTCCTAAGAGACAAAATATATAATTTAGACAAAAAGTTGGAATCCATAGATTCCTTCTGGGCTTCACAGTCTACCTGGTGCCAAGTTTGTTTTTCAACATCCTGTTCCAGTGCTCTCTCTTAGTTTTCCAGACAAGTTATAGAAGTTCAGATATGCAAAACTATTGCCAGTAGTATGAATCCTTGATGCTGGCTCTAACCAATGGCCTTTTCAAATTTTCATGGTGGAGAGATCATTATAACAGTTCGTATACTACTGGGAATCACATTTGATGTTAATTAAGAGGCTGTTGCCAGGATTGAAAGTTTTCACTTTCTAAAAGCTTTTTGTCTTTTTCTTTCTTTTTTTTTTGAGGTTACGGGGGCCAGGGATTGAACCCGGGACTTCGTATGTGGAAAGCTGGTGCTCAACCACTGAGCCATATTGTCTTCCCTGAGTTGGTTTTTTGTTTGTTTTTTTCAGAAGGCACCAGGAAAGAACCAGGGACCTTCCATGTGGGAGGCGGACATTCAACTGCTTGAGCCACATCCACTCTCTAAAAGCTTTTGAAATGTGGTGGGAAACTCAATAGAGAATTGGTCAATTATCAGAGCCATATTTTTATTTAGTTGGGATTAAAATCAATGTCAAGCATAAATGATATAACATTTAAAATTAGATGACACTATAGGGATGGGTCATTAGTACCAGTCAAGCTTCAATTTTCAGATGTAGTCTTGCAATTATTTCATTGAACATTTCTTCCTGTCACCTTCTACCCTAACCCCACTCATCACAGACACACAAACACCACCACCACTAACAACAACAAGTGTGCAGGAATTATTTATTTGGCTATAGTGATGCCAAAATTTATGAGACCAAAGAAGAGGAAGATTGTAACAATAATTTTCAGAGAGAGGTCTTAACTGTGTTTGATGATCAGTAATTCATCTGCATATGGAACTAGATATTAGACATTTTTTTATTTGATGAATAAAAAGCTACTTAGACTTACTCCCAGGAAACCAAACCCAACTTATACCCACAGTTTATGGAGCAGTTTTCTGAAAGAACTCAGGGACTTGTGTAGTCCCATATCTTCCACTAATGTTTATCAGAAACTTTGTGGTTTTGATCTTTTTATAAAAACAAGGTAGATTGTCCTTATTAAAAATTATGTTATTTTACTAGAAAAAGATTGGGAAACAAAAAAACTAAAACCTCAATCAACTGTCAGCCTATAATTCAGATATATTTATTTAATATTTTATTACATACCTTCCTAGTTATATATAAGAACATACAAATCCATTTGTAATTATATAAATATGAATATATTATTGTTAAAACATTGAATTTTATAGAACAAGTACAATAAATTTTTGCTCAACAATAGACTCTGAACTGTTTTCCATATTGATAGACAATTTTTGATGTATGGAGTTCTTTGAGCTTATCATAATTTCTTTCACCAGTACCTAATTAATACACACTTAGATCTGGGCAGTTTTCAATATTGTAAATAATATTCATATTAGCATCTATAGGTCTAAATCTTCCCTTGTTTGTGTTATTTTCTCTGTAGGAGTCATTAGAAAAGTAAATGTTACTTAGAGTATTTATATATTTTAAATCTTCTGATTAATATTTCCAAATTACCTTCCAAAATTGTTACTTTATTTTATCCCAAATTTAATGAAAGATAGTAACTATTTCCACATTCTTTCTCTATCAGTGTCTGTTATCATTGTTTTTAGCATATGACAATGATTGAGGAATGCATTCTTTGGAAGCTGGGTATATTTTATACAAGCTAGTATTGAGGATTGGATTATCCCCCCACAAATGGCATGTTCAGTTCCCAAACCCTGGCCTTATGGATATAAACCCATTTGTAAATAGAACTTTTGATGATGTTATTAGTTAAGGTATGCCCAACTGAATGATGTAGATCGTAATCTATAAGGCCTTAGATATAAAGGAAATTGGTCATAGAAAGGAAGCCATGGGGAGCAGCCAGAAACTGAAAGTCAACAGAACCCAGAGGAGGCAGGAGAAGACATCACTATATGCATTACAGAAAAGCCTTAAGGATGTTCAGGGTTTTCTAGATATAGGATCATATCATCTGCGAATAGAGCAGGATTAAATTCTTCCTTTACTATTTGGGTGCCTTTCATTTCTTTATCTAGGCTAATTGCTCTAGCTGGAACTCCTAGCCCAATATTGAGTAACAGTGATGACAGTGGGCATCCTTGTCTTATTCCTCATCTCAGCAAGAAAACTTTCAGTCTTTCACCATTGAGAACAATGTTAGCTGTGGGGTTTTCATTTATGAACTTTTTCACATTGAGAAAGATTCCTTCTCTTTTTATCTTTCATAGTTTTATTTTTTTTTTCAAGAAAAGATGTAGGATTTTAGCAAATGCCTTTCCTGCATCAGTCAACATGATCATGTGAGATTTTCTTCCTTGATTTCATGATGTGGTGTATTACATTGATTTTCTTCTGGTGAAGCAACTTTGCATGCCTGGGATAAAACCTATTTGATCATGATGTAGAATTCTTTTAGTGTCCTGTTGGATTCATTTACCAAGTAATTTTTGAGGATTTTTGTATCTATCATCATTAGATAAATTGGTCTATAATTTTCTTTATACATGGTATCTTTATCTGACTTTTGGTATTCTATGATGTTTGCTTCATAGAATTAGTTTGATAGCATTCCCTCCTGTTTGACTTTTTGGATATAAATTTCTTTCTGAGGAATGCCTTCACTGACTCTCAGAGGTTTTGTTATGTTAACTTCTTGTTTTCATTTCATCTTGAGATATTTAGTGATTTCTCTTGCAATTTCATCTTTCACCCGCTGATTATTAAGAATATGTTGTTTAACATCCTTATATTTGGGAGTTTTCTCTTTCTCTACCTGTTCTTGATTTCCAGCTTCATTCCATTATGATCAGAGAACGTGGTTTTTATCATTTGAATCTTTTAAAATTTATTGAGACTTCTTTTTTGCCCAAAATACTGTCTATCCTGGAGAAAATTCAATAAGCACTTGAGAAGAATGTTTATCCTGCTGAATTGGGATGCAATGTTCTATAAATAGCTGTTGGATCTAGTTCATTTATCATATTACCTAAGTTCTCTGTTTCTTTACTGAGCCTTTCCCAGAAATTCTGTTATAAGATGAGAGTGGTTTACCGAAGTCTCCAAATACTGTGACACAACTGATGAACCAATATTATTTGAATTATTTTATTGGTTAAAGCTCATAGTTTGCATTAAGTTTCACTCTTTGCCTTGTACAGTTCTATGATTTTTTTGTTGTTGCTATTGTTTAAATTTTTTGTTTGTTTTAATATTTTTTTTAATTTTTAAATTTTAATGTGTAACATATAGAACATAATAAATTCCCATTTTAATCAATTACAAGTTTACAATACAGTGATGTTAACTGCACTCAAAATGTTGTGAAACCATTACTACCAAACATTTCTGTAACTTTCCAATTGTCATTTAATTAAATTAATTAAACCATTTTTAATTTTTTTTATAATAGAAGATTTATCCAGAGTAATTAGACAAGACAAAACAAAAAAGGGCATCTATTTTGAATATTAAGAAGAAAAATTTTCCTTAGCTGTAGATAATGTAATCTAATATAGAGGAAACTGAAAAAGCCACAATAAATTTACTAGAACAAATAAAGGAACTCAAGAAATTGGTGTGTTACATTATCAACAAGCAAAAATCAGTAGTGGTTTTATACACACATGATAAAAAAACTAAAAGGAAATAAAGCAAAATAGTACTATTCCAACAGATACAAACAAGTTTCTAAGAATAAAATTAACCAGAGATGTAAAGTACTTGTACACAGAAAACTAGAAAACATTGCTGAAAACATTTAAAGAAGACTGAAATAAATAGAAAGTCATGCCATGTTTTGGATTGGAACACTGACATTTCTGAAGTTGTCAATTTTACCCAAAGTGATTTCCAGATTCAACACAATCCCATTCAAACTTCCAACAACATTTGCAAGTGGATATCCAATTTACTATCCCCATTTGTGGAAAAGAGTATTCTCTCCCAATTGAATTGTCTTGGCACCTTGTCTAAAATCAATTGGCTTCATATTCATGGGTTTATTTCTGAACCTCAATTCTTCTCTATATGTCTATCCTTCTACAAATACTAGATTGATTGATTACTGTAGCTGTGTAATAAGTTTTGAAATTAGGAATTTTGAGTCATCCAACTTTGTTCTTCTTTTCAAGATTGTTTTGACAAAATGCGTGATTTTGTAATTCCATATGAATTGGAAGACCACCTTTTCCATTTATGGAAAATGAAAGACAGGATATTGACTGGGATTTCAATGAATCAGTAGATTTCTTAGGACTCTAGAGATGTATGTCTTATCTATAATAAATCTTCTAAATGTTAAGCATGAGAAATCATATAATAATTTCCATAAAATAGAATAACTCTAGGAAACTACTTTTTTAATGGAGCCAGATAATGAATCTGGGAAATTTATGCTGGGATAGAAAGGATGAATATGAGTTACCATGGTGAAAAGGGTAAAAACTATTTGAGGCTGATTGAAAGTTTATACAAAAGAGCCTGGTGAGAAATATCTTGGTCTGGATGGAAAACTGAAATAAGCCCCATCAGTTTGATGAGTAGTTATAATATTGTCAATATTATAAGACAATATTGGAGCTGTGGAAAGGGTTATATTAGTTAACTATTAAATTTATCGCAAAAGAAATGGGGAGGCTTTGAAATGCCTTTAGCAGAAGAATCATGCATTTAAGAACAATTATTCTAGGTGCTGTGTGAAGAATGAATTGGGGAAGGAGCAAGTGTAGATTTAGAGAAACCTAGAAATAAACTGTTGGACATTTTCAGGACATGGTGTGATCTTGAATTATTCTATGAAAAGAAATTATTAATAGATTGAATGTCTGAGGTTGTGGCCCTGGGATGAAGCCCAGGGCTGACTCAAGGATGACTTTCCAAGTACTGGCTTAAGCAACAGAGGTAGTGTAGCCATTTGGGTTAAGGGTTGAGACCCATGCTAAGGAAATGTGGAGCTAGGCTGGGCCAGATCTTGAGGGTCTTTTATTATAATGCTGGCCTAGGAGGCATGTACTTCATTTGGAAGTCATGACCTTCATCAGGATCCCACGTATGGTTTAAAACAGAATGAATTCAAGCCCTATGGACTAAACTAGACTTACTGGTATTCTACTATAGACTTATTGTTATTCTAGCAATGGAAGAACTTTTATCATTGATGTGGAGGCGCTGGCCTCCAGAGGTTCTGAGGGGAGGGTGAGGGAAAAATGGTTGTACTATGGGGGCATTTTTGGAACATTGGAATTATCCTGCTTGACATTTTGTCATAACTTACAAACTTACAAAATTGCATGGGACACAGTGTAAAGTATAATGTATACTAAAATCCACGGTTAGTGGCAATGATTCAATATGTGTTCATCGATTTTAACAAATATATCATACTAATGAAGGATATTTTTAATGTGGGAAAGTGTGAGGGGGGAGGGAGTGGGGGGCATATGGGAATCCCCTATATTTTTTATGTAATATTTATGTA
>JAQZBX010040319.1:0-22712 GCA_029593785.1 Cabassous unicinctus | reverse complement strand
GGAATCGAACCCGGGGCCTCCCATATGGTAAACGGGAGCCCAACCAATTGAGCCACAGCCGCTTCCCCTGTTTATTTCTAAAAACAGTTTACTACAAGGAAAAAGAGCAAGATGGAGGGCCAGCTTCTCAGATCAAAAGCAACATGTTGGGGAAGGACAGAGGCAGTGAAGGCCAGCTGAAAGGTAACTGGTCAAAGGAGCATGGCCCAAGGAATAACATTTAATTTGGGCCACATAATTTGCTCCATATTGTCAATGCCCATCAAAAACCTGCTGCTGCAAATGCACAGATGAATTTTCATAAACAGTACACTTTAGAATACATATTTTCTCAAAATAACACATTAGAACAAAATGATCCCATTTCCCCATCAGCAGCTCAGAAAAAATAAAAATTGTATGACTTTCTTACAGAAGTGGAAGTGAGAATAATAAATAACTGTAGGCTTCCCATGTCATGAAGCTAAGTAGAGAAGTTTCTAAGTACCATGCTCAGCAGTGACATCACTGTTTCCCTAGTTACCTGATGTGAAGACAGAAATGAATAAGCTAGATATAAATGTAATATTTAATGGGGAGTGTTAAAAACATTTTTTATGGCCATGAGGTCAGTAAGCCCTGTAACTCAAAATGCGGTCATTGAGAGCATGTAATCAAAAAATGTTCTGGGGCCTGTCAACTCATTGCTTATGGTAAACAGATCATTGGCCAAATGTTTTATATTCATTTACTTTGGTGGGATTGTAGCTAGTTGATTGGTTATACCTAAAATCCTGAATTAGGATTTTGTAGACATGTCAACATAAAAAATACACTTATTTTCTTGTTTTACATAGAGATAGTAGGTAACAAGTATCTAGTAAATATCATGAGATTTAAAAATATGTATGTGCTTTATTTACACAATACACATGGCTCTTTCCATTCAGTTAAATGCCTCCTACTTGTGTAGACATTTTGAAGACCTGAAACAATCCTGTTCCTACCTTGTTATAAAACTCAGCTTCACTTTCCCTTTGTGTTGATTGTAATTTGTAATAAATAGGCCTTTTTTAAAACAAATTACTTTCTGGAGCAATCTTAATAGTTAAACTAGAATGATCACTCCACTTTTATGTATTCGTTTCTTAGGGCTTATAACAAATTACCACACACATGGTGGTTCAAAACAACAGAAATCCATTTTCACAGTTCTAGAGGCTAGAAGTCCAAGATTAAGGTGCTGGCCAGGCCACGTGCCCTCCAGAGGCTCTAGGGGAAAATCCTTTCTTGTCTTTTCCAACTTCTGGTGGCTGCTGGCACTCCTCGGCTTGTGGATGCAGCACCTCCATTCTCTGCTTCTGCCTTCACAACGTTTCCTCTGTATCTTTCTGAGTCCTTCTCTGCCTCTTATAAGGGCACTCTCATTGGATTTAGAACCATCCTAATCTAGCATGATTTCATCTTGATCTTGACCTTGATTACATCTGCAAAGAGCCTATTTCCAAACATGTTCACATTCTGAGGTTCCAGGTGGACATGAATTTTGGAGGGACACTATTCAACTCACAACAGTGGGTAAAACCAAAGAATAGAGAAGTAAAAAGTTCTGTGCCAACTCAGCAAGTTGTAAACACTTTTACTTCACATCTAAAGCAAATTGGCAGTAAAAGAAGGAACAAAGCCCAAGGTTGGATGAAAGTGGTCAGAAGAGATTGCCTGTGCACGGTGCCTCATCCTCACGACTAGAATTGGGAGAGTTTTAATGGGGCGCCAGGATTGATATGCATTAACCAGAAGAGAAAACACACTGCCTATGGCTAACTAACACAGTGCTGAGAAGTCAGCCTAGGCTGTAACTACTAAACATGCCGGAACAAAAGGGTATTTTTATGTAAAACTTTTCCATTACCACCGGAAGTGTAGAATAGGATAAAAAGTTTCGCAGGAATCCTCATTTTTCACAGTGTTTAACAATGTTACTTCATTTGGACAATAATTTTTCTAGTCTTCAGTTTAATAAGTTTTCAATTATTTTTATGATGCTTTTCCTTTCAATCAGAACAATGCCACAGCTGTCTTTTCAGCTCATGATTCCCAAATAAAAGTTTACCTAATGTCTTTTCAGAATTTTAGGTCTCTGCACTGTAACCATCAGTCTAATAAAAATTCATACAAATGAATGATAGCATGTACTTTTTAAAGTTTTTTTTTATTATTAAAAGCAGGCGTGGATACTGTATGATTGTGTTACTATGAACTAAATATATTGTGTAACATATTCAATGATTCCATTCACATAAAATGTAAATATAAATCAATTTATAAAGATTAAAAAAAGCAGGCATGGAATCAATGCTTGAACAAATGGCTTTAAATACCTTAATCTTATTGCAGTGCATGTCCAGATTATAGGAAATAAAAATCTTGCAGGACTTTGTGTTTCATGTGAAAAATGGCAAATGAATTAGCTGAAAACCAATTGATTGACAATAATCAATCAACTGATAGGATAAGTTTTAGGCAAAATATTTTCAGGCATGAGTCCATCATTTTCTATTATGTATTTCCTTTATCTTTCATTAGCTGACAAACCTTTTTTCATTCTTTTTTTTAAAATCAAAGTTATAGATTTTACAAAAAGTTTAAAGAGTCAAACAGTTTTACAGGGCTTGTTATAAATATCGACTTTCCTTTTCACTTCCAACCCCACCACACTCCTCTAGGCAACCACTTTGAACTCTTGTAACATATTCTCTTGTTTACCTTCTTAGTTCTAAATAGTATGATTATATTGTGACTTCTTGACTTTTCCATTTTAGGCATTAACTATTTAATTCCCAGTATAGAAGATGATTTAGTTATCTTTTACTTCCTGCTCCTCTACACAAATACACATTTTTAATTCCCAATTTGGCTATATCACAGTTTTAGTTAGAGCAGTATTCAGTACTTACATTATTGTGATTACATAAATGCTATACCTACCTGAGTCACAAGCTATGATCATTTTTCATTTCCTACTTAGCATTTTTTTTATTGAACCTGACCTAGATTTGCATTAATCATAATTCATGACACATATATCATTGGTCTATGTATGACCTTCTTTTATTTAGTTATTTAATTAGTTGCTTTTTAAAATATATTTTTTATTGAAGTATATCATTCACACATGAACATACATAAACATACATAAACAATAAGTGTATAGTAAAAGTTGTGAACTTACAAAATAAACAAGCATAACATCATACAGGGGTCACATACACACTCCTCCACCAACACCTTGCATTGTTGTGATACATTTGTTACAATTTATGCAAAAGCATCATCAAAATATTACTACTAACTATAGTCCATATCTTAAATGTGGTGTATTTTTCCCCCAACCCACCCTATTTTTAAAAATATACTTTTATTACAGTGGTTGTGAATTTACAAAACAATCATGCACACGTGTATAATTCCCATACAACACCCTTCACCAACACACCACACTGTGGAGGAACATTTGTTACAGATTATGAGATAGTGTCATCAGAATATTACCACCAACCATGGTCCAGAGCGTACATCTGGCACACTTTTTCCGTACTGCCCCATTATCAACACAGCACATCTTTGGCATA
This sequence comes from Cabassous unicinctus, assembly GCA_029593785.1. NCBI lineage: Eukaryota > Metazoa > Chordata > Mammalia > Cingulata > Chlamyphoridae > Cabassous > Cabassous unicinctus. Next base: position 19,101 of record JAQZBX010040319.1, on the reverse strand, counting down.
GATGCATGGATATTTTAGTATTGCTGTTAACCACAGTACATAGGTCTCACCAATTGTATTTTTCCCATGCTTCTCCAAATTCCCACCACCCTGCAATAGTGATGTACATCTGCTCTAGCTCACAGGACACTCCTGCATCTGTACCATCAACCACAATTCTCATCCACCTCTGGGTTCACTGTGTTATTCAGTCCCTGGATTATTCTCTAGCTTTCTTTCAATTGACATTTACATCCCAGACTACCCTTTCCAGCCACAATCCCATTTATAAACCAGCTGTTACTCAAGTTATTTATTTTTATTTTTTTAAAGATTTATTTATGTATTTACTTTTTATCCATTTTAAACCCCCCTCCCTCCCACTTTCTGCTGTTTTTGTGTCCATCCATTGGGCAATTTTCTGTGTCCATTTCCTGCCCTCTCTTCTCATCCTTCTCCTCCTGTCTTCACTGGGATTCGATCCTGGGAACCTCTGATGTGGGAGAGAGGCATTCTGCCACCTGCACCACCTCAGTTCTTGTTTTTTTTTGGCATGTCTTGTCTTGGATCTCCTTTGTGTGACTCTCCTGTTACAGCATCCTCTTGCTGCATGCAGCGCACCCACACACGGGGCCTGGCGGCACACCCATGCATGGGGCCTGGTGGCACACCTGCTTGCAGGGCCTGACGGAGCACCTGTGTGTGAGGCCTGGGGGCTCACCCACTCGCGGGGCCTGATGGCCCGCACACCTTCTATATTTTTCTTTATTTTACCAGAGGTCCCAGGGATCGAACCCTGGTCCCTCCATATGGGAGATTGATGCCCAACCATTTGAGCCACATCCGTGCCCTTCAAGTTATTTAATTAGTTGCTTTTTAATAATGTAATTAGCACCCCGAGCCAACACCTGAAACAAAAGCTAGACCCTTGAAAATAACCTACATCTAAACATCTGCCTCCACCCACAATGAAGCCATCTTTCTGCCTCCCTTTACCTAAATTAACTTTAGTCCTGAATTTTGTGTGTTTCATTCCTTTACTTTCTTTTTATGTAACTTTATTGCATTTACATGTATTCCTACATAAAGGAACACACAGAACTTGTATATAACAAGTATGTTTTGGAGTTTTGTTTTAAGTAATGATAAAGTCTGTAATTAGGACCAACCTTTCCACTGAGAACAAGTTCAAATGCTCGTCAAAATATTTTCTAAAATCTGCTTGAAATATCAGAGAGATAACAAATCAATGAAGAATTATGAGGCCATGATCGGAAAAAGAAAGAAACTCAGAGAGGTGAACTAGGAATTTGAAGCTGGATTTCCCTTAGTCATTTGTTGATTCTAGAAGAGATGACCAAATAGCTGAGTAAAATTTTTGACAGACTCATAAGGCTAACAGGACAGAAATTGGAGTTTAGGGCCCACCAAGCAGGAAGATGTCTAAAACAGCCCCCAGGTTTTAGATCAAGATCATTAAAACTTAAGTACTAGGAGTAAAGAATGAACTGGAAATAGACTAGCTCTCACAGATATTAAAGCCTAGCTTGAATTTTCTCAATTGTCCAAGGGATTAGGTGATCCAATATTATCAGGGCCCTTAGAAGTCTGCTGCAAACAAACAAATCTTTGCTGGAGTAAGATAACCTCATTTTAGACCTCAAATTATCTCTACAAGGTTTCATATACAAAGTCTGGCATTCAGTGAAAGATAACCAAGCATATGACAACAAGATGAAAACCCAAGAGGATCAAAAGACACTAGGGGATCAAGATAATGGAGTTACTAGACATAGACTTTAAAATAACTATGTTTAATATGTTCAAAGAATTATAAAAGATAGAGAATTTTGGTAAAGAACTGAAAAACTACAAGAAAGAACAGAAAAAAAATTCTAAAACTTAAAAACAGTAACATATTAAGAACCTAATGAATAGATCCAACATTAGATTAATCACAGCTGAAAAGAGAATCAGTGAACTGGAAGATAGATAAGATAAAAATATCTTAAATTAAATAAGGAAAGAGAAAAAAATTTAAAATGAATCTAAGATAGAAAAAAAAAACACTATAGTGAATATAATTAACACTACTGATTTATAGATGTGATTGTAGTTGAAAGAGGTAGTCTAGGGTCGTGAATGTCAATAGAGGGAAAGCTAGAGTATAAATTTTGTACTGTATAACATAGTGAACTTGGTGGTGGATGAGGAATGTGGTAAGTAGTACAAATACAAGAATATTCTTCCATGAACTAGAACAAATGTACATCTCTATTACAAGGTGGTAAGAATATGGTGATATATGGCAAAAAAACCACAACAACTAATGTAACTTATAGACCATAGTTGACAGTAATACTGTAATATTTTTTCATCAATTGCAATGAAGTTACTATATCAATGCCAAATGTCAACACTAGGGGATATAATGGGGCATGGGATTTTTCTTTTTGGAGTAATGAAAACATTCTAAAATTTGACGGTGTTGAGGGCAGCACAACTCTGTGATTGAAATGAGAGCCATTGATGGGAGCGGATATAGCTCAAGTGGTTGAGCACCTGCTTCCCATGTACAAGGTCCTGGGTTCAATCCCTGTTACCTCCTAAAAAAAAAAATGCCATTGAGTGTACACTTTGGGTGAATTGTACAAAACATGAGACCATATAACACAGTGACCCCTGTGGTGGATAATGGACTATGGTTAATCATACAAATATAGAGTGTTCTTTCATGAATTATAACAAATGTACAATACTATTATAAGGTGTTAATAATAGGATGGCCTATGGAAAAAAAATATACCTAATGTAAGCTATGGACTACAGTTAGTGGTAATATTATAATATCCTTTCATCAACTGTAACAAAGGCACCACACTAATGCAAAGTGTTAACAATAGGGGGGTACATAAGAATGTTATATTTTTTGCATGACTTCTGTAAACCTACACCTTTTCTAATTAAAAAATTATAATAACAAAAACAAAAACAAGAAAATCATTATGCCAAGTGAAGAAAACCAGACACAAAATACTACATATTGAGTGATTCTACTTATATAAAATGTAAATATAAATAAATTTATAGAGACGGCATTAGATTAGTGGATATGTAGGGCTGGAGAAGGATTAGAGGGATTGAGAGGCGTCTGCTAAGGGGTATGGTGTTTTTCTTTTTGGAGTTATGAAATGTTCTAAAATTGATTGTGGTGATGAATACACAACTCCATGATTATACTAAAAGCCATAGATTGTACACATTAGATGGATTGTTGGTATGTGATTATATCTCAATAAAACTGCTCTTAAAAAATGAATGTGGGAGCAGATGTGGCTCAAGCAATTGAGTGCCTGCGTCCCACATGGGAGGTCCCGGTTTCGGTAAACAAAAACAAACAAACAAACAACAGACAAACATATGAAAAAACCAACTGCAGGGAGCCAATATGACTCAGTGGTTGAGTGCCAGCTTCCCACATATGTGGTCCTGGGCTCAATCCCCAGCCCCCAGTACCTAAAATAAATAAATAAATAAATGTAAGAAACATTGGGCATAGAAGGAGAGAAGAAGGAAACTTGGACAGAAGTAATATTTGAAAAGATAATGACTTAAATTTTTCTAAAGCTGATTAAATATACCAAGCCACAGATTCAAGAAAAATTACAAATCACAAGCAGGACAAATGTATACATACACATACATACATCTAGACACATCCTAGTATAACTAGTAAATACCAAGAACAAAGAGAAAAAGAGAAAAACAGGCAGAGAGAGGGAAAAAAAAAAAAAAAAAAAAGACATTGCTTTCAAAGGAGCATCCAGTAAAATAAGAGCAATGAAAGCCAGAAGCTAATGAAACAGTATCTTTAAAGTGCAAAAAGAAAATAAATTCCAGCCTAGTATTCTATTCCCAGCAAAAAATACTTAAAAAATGAAAGATAAATAAATTTTCAGACAAAAACTGACATAATTAAAGGGTGTTCATCAGACAGAAGGAAAATTATTCCAGATTTAATTCCAGATATGTAGAGAGAAATAAAGAGAGTGAAAAAACCCAGGTAAATCTGTGGATAAACCAAATCAATATTGAATGCAGAAACTGATAGTAATGGTTGTGGAGTTGAAAATACAGAGAGAATTAAAGTACATACCAATGGTGGTAAATAAGTAGGAAGGGTAGATAAATGGAATTCAATTGTTCTAAAGTCTTTGAATTGTGCAGGAAGAGATAAAAGTACTAATTTCTATTAGACTGCAAGTTGTGATTTCTAGAAGAAACACAGAAAGAAAAGTAAAAGAATACACAATTGCTGAGTTAATAGAGGGCAAAAGCGTGTTTTTTAAAAATGTGTTTTAAATTTTATAAAATGTGCATTATGCTCCATATAATATTTGGGATTTACTTTTTCACGTACAATAAAAGCACTAAGATTCATCCATACATTCGTTTTGACTACTGTAAAATATCACAGTTTATTCATCCACTCTCCCACTGATGTTTTGGGGTTGAATAATGCTGTGATGACCTTTCTTCTACATACCTCTTATTATATCTAATTAAAACTCTCTTTCCATCTAAAAGAGAAGTTGCTGGGTAATAGGGTATATTTATCTTTACTTTTGTAAGGTAATATCAACAATTTTTATTTTTTAAATTTCACCAGCAACACATAAAAGATTCTCTTAGCTAACATTTGGTATTATTAGTCTTTTAAATTTTTGCCATGTAGTCTTGATTTGCATTTCCTGATCACCAATCATGTTGAATATCTCTTCATAAATTTATTAGTCATTTGTAATTTCCTTTTCTGTAAAATTCATTTCTCTTGACTTTTTATTGGATTGTTTATGCTCTTCTGATTATTCTAATGATTTTTGGAAGTTCTTTATATATTCTTGATATTATTTATTTGTGATTTATGAACATCATGAATATTTCCAAGATTCTAATTTGACTTTTCACTTGCCTTAAAGTGTCTCTTGGTGAGCAAAAGTTCTTAATTTTAATAAGTCCCATGCAAATTTTTGTTTTCTCTGAGGTTAATAATGATATTTTTTGTTGTTGTTAGATTTGCTTACTTTTCTATGAACTCACTGCTAATTTAATCCAAATCCTTCCCAACATGTGCAAGTTTTCTCTTGAGATATTCAAATTGGGTATTCTATCAAATTCATCTTCCTGAAGAAGTCCTTCCTGGAACCTTCTAACTGGCTCCATCCTGAACATGCTGTTCTTTAGACACTGCTGTCACCTTGAGGTCTTCCTTCATCCCGTTCTGGGGATTTGCCTTGTCCCTGCTTCTTAGCCCCCAGCTCTTCCTCTTTCTTGACTTGCTTGCTTGTTTTGGTAGAACACATCCTCCTGAGAAAGGATGCAAGGGAGAAAAATTTTTGGAGATCTTCATTCTGCCTTCGCACTTTTGGATAGGCATGGAATTGAAATTGCAAGTCAGTTTCCTTCATAATTTTGAGATCATTGCTCCATTGTCTTACATCTTTCAATGTTATCTTTAGAGAAGTCTGGTACCATTCTGGTTCTTGATTCTCTTATAAAATCTGTTTTCCTACCCCTGTGGAAGATTGTAGGATTTCCACTTTTTCTTTAGTTGTGAAATGTCATGATTATATGCTGTGTTGTTGGTATTTTAGATGACTGTGCTAGGCATCCATATCTTTTGGTTCAAAGAAATTTTCTTGAATTACTTTACAATTTTTTACAATTTCCTTCCCTCCATTTTCTCTGTTTCCTGTTTCTGGAACTCTTGTTATTAAGATATTGAAACTCCATACTAGTCTTCTAATTTCTTAACTTTCCTATTTTCCATGTGTTTGTCTTATTATTCAACTTTTTGGGATATTTCCTAAATGCTACATTTTCTATCTTCTACTTTTTATCTAATCCCCTTTCATTTCTGCTATTATAATTTAATGTCCAAAAGCTCATTTCTTTGTTCTCTGAATGATTAAAAAAAAACAAGAAAACTTTGCACCCTGTTCTTTTTTATAAATGTAACACATTTTCTTTTCTTTCTGAACATTATGATGGTTTGCATCTCTGAATAAATCTCTGTTTCCTCCAAGTGTGTTTGGGTCTTGGTCATATCAGAAGCTTTCCTTGTCATTCTGGTATTACCTGGCTATTATCTCAAACCAAAACTTGTCCACCAGAAAGCTGACTGAAAACTCTGTGCATGTACTTGTAGCTTGTTGACTGAAATCTTCTTTATAGGGTGATCTAGCTGGACCTATTTCTTATGGAAATCCCAATGTCATGATCTTAGTTTTATTCCATGGGAGGTTCCTGATGTCAGGATCTTAGTTCTTTTCTCTTTCCCAGAGAAGATTTCTACTTCTCTGTTTGGAGCATGTTGGTTTGACAGCCAAGAGTCTGGGAGCTGAAAGGGTCAGGGGAAGTCACTGTGCAGAGTGGAAAAGGGGATCAAGAACAGTTGCTTAGGCCCTGTGAGCAGGTGCAGCACCAGGTCCCGTGAGCCACACAGCAAAATAACATAACAGGAGAGTGACACAAGGGAAAGCCAAGACGAGACGCGCCGAAAAACCAGGAACTAAGGTGGCACAGGCAGTAGGATGCCTCTCTCCCACATCAGAGGTTCTGAGGATCAAATCCCAGTGAAGACAGGAGGAGAAGGATGAGAAGAGAGGGCAGGAAACAGACACAGAGAACTGCCCAGTGAATGGACACAAAACCAGCAAAAACGGGGGGCGGGGGAGTGGTAAAAATGGATAAAAGTAAATAAATAAATAAACAAATCCTTTTTTAAAAAGTATAGGGGAGTAAGATACAGACTATAGTTAGTAGTAATACTTTGACGATGCTCTTTCATACTTTGTTAACAAATGTTTCACAACAACGCAAAGTATTTGTGGTGGAGTGATGTGTGGGAGCCCTGTATGATGTTATGCATGTTTGTTTTGTAAGTTCACGATGTTTACTGAACACTTATTGTTTATGTATGTTCATGTATGAATGATATACTTCAATATATTGTTTTTAAAAAAAGAATTTTGCTTAATTAACATACTATCAATGAAGACTTCACCCCCATTTTCCGGAGGTACCTGGATCTCGAGAGATTTTGTGATGTAAACTGAGTCTCTGTCCAGGTTTTCTCGCTACTACATCTAAGTTAGTATCTATACACTTTCCAATCACCAACATGTTGAGACTGTTGTATCCTTTTCTATTCTCCCTTTCCTTTTAGGTCTGTGCCTTTAATTGAAAATTCAATTAAGCTTTTGAAAGGATTGTCAGTTCGGTTCGACAGGTGTATATAGAGCACTTATCATGTGCCAGGTTCACACATCCATCACAGCATTAATGGATCTGTGGCTTTGGGATGCTACTAGGTGATGAACAAGAATGATAGATGCTTCTCAAGCCTCTATTGCTTTCCTTGTCCACTGGGCAATTTTGTCTAACTTTGATGTCCCTTGTTTATTCCTTTATCTCTAGGATACCGTTAATTCTTTTCCTCATCTTCCATCAACTGGACATATCTTTTCTAACCTTAAATTTCCTTTTTAGATTTAAGTGCATAATCTATCTCTTAGTCTGTTTTCTTTTTTTTCTACATAAAAATGTCTCCTTTACTGAACTGGAATAAAAAGAGGATTTTAAATTCTTTCTAGTAAGAAAAATTACTTCCAATTTGGGTGCAAGCTAAAAATTTACCATCCTCCACCCATTCCCATTGAGCAGTGCCATGACCTTTCCTGTGTCAAAGACTTGGCAATAGTGATTCAGGCTTGTGGTGGTTTGAAGCTATATGTATCCCAGAAAAAAACATGTTCTTAAATTTAATCCATTCCTGTGGATGTAAACTCATTGTAAATAGGACCTTTTGATGAAGCTACTTCAGTTAATGTGTGACCCACCTCATTCAGGATGGGACTTACTCCTATTACTGGAGTCCTAAATAAACGGAATGAAAACAAAGAGAAAGAGAAAAAACCACAGAAGCAAGAAGCTGAAATCAACAAAACCTGAAAGAGAAGGGAGAGACCAACAGACACTGCCATGTACCTTGCCATGTGGCAGAAGAGCCAAGGATCATTGACAGCTGGTCTTTGGGAAGAAAGTATTACCTTATGATGCCTTGATTTGAATATTTTCCTGGACTTTAACTGTAAGCAAATAAATTCCCATTGCTTAAACTTAACCCATTTCATTGTATTGCTTTGAGAAGCCTTGGAAATTAAAACAAGGCTGTTGCTGCTAATCACTTTATATATAAAAATGATTACTATTTACTAGACCCCACTATGTAACAGGCATTGTACTAGGACTTTTCATGTGTGTTGGGCAATATTGCTTTCTGGAGGCACAGCATCTGGATTCCAATTCCATCTGTTATTAGCTATATGACTTGTGTGAGTTACTGAGCTTTTTTGTGCTTCAGTTTCCTCTTCTGAAAAATGAGGAAGATTGGGAGCAGATGTGGCTCCCACATGGGAGGTCATGGGTTCGGTTCCCAGTGCCTCCTAAAGAAAAAACAAACAACCAGCAGACAACGAGCAAAAACAACAAGCAGACAACAAGCAAAAACAAACGAGCAGGGAGCAGAATTGGCTCAAGCAGTTGAGTGCCTGCCTCCCACATAGGAGGTTCTGGATTTGGTTCCCAGTGCCTCCTAAGGAAAACAAAAAACAAACAACGCAGAAAAAAACAAAAACCAACAAGCAGAAAAAGAGCAGATAATGAGCAAAATATATGAGGGAGTCAACTCAGGGGAGGAAAAAAAAATTTGAAAAAAAAAATGAGGAAAATAATGGCACCTATCTCCAATGGCAGCTTTCTTTTCTGTAAAATGAATATAATAATAGTATTTCCCCAAAAGACCACTTCAAAGATTAGCTGACTTAATGTATGTCAAGTCCTTAGCACAGCGCCTGATACACATAGGCATCATGTATTAGCTGTTATTATTATTATATTATAATTATTTTTATCATCATCCTCATTTAACAGATGAGGAAACAGAGGTTCAAAGGAGTTATTTTAATTAGTCTATGGCTACATAGACAGTCAACAGCAGAGCTGGGATGTAAACACAGGCAATTCTGATTAACAGTAACATCTTTTCCAGAGTGCCAATATAACACATCTTTAAAAAAATGTAGTTGCTTTTATTCTTAGTGATTAAATATTAATTACCTATTATGGACTAGACAACATGGATTTTAAATAGAATAAAACAGACTCAGTAGGCAGGAATAATTTCACAAATGGACCAGAAGAGAAAGTGGGGAGGATGTCGATGCAATGGGGCAGTTGGGCACATGTTGTCAGAGCCTGGGGGGGACAAGGAGGGTTTCTGTGCAGCAGGACAGCCCAGTGTGGGGTCTTGGAGCACAGGAGGGGTAAGGAGAGCATCCATAGGGGACAAGGGGGAAGGGGGGAAGGGGTGGAAGGAGGTAATAGCTGTAGCCTTGGGCAGGGTATCAGAGCCCAAGTAGGGTGAGGGGGGTGGCAGTGGCAAAGGTAGACTTGGGAATTAATCAAATAAGCAAAAATATTCAAGATCATGGGAGAGGATTTCTGACTGTCAGAGAAGGAAGTTAGAAGTATGTAAAGGGCATACTTCTATCGTCCATCATCTGAACATATATTTCCTCTTCTTAAATTTCCTTTTAGATTTAAGTGCATAATCTCTGAGTATGTTTTCTTTCTTTTTTTCTACATAAAAATGTCTCCTTTACTGAAGTATGGAAAGGACAACAACTAGATTACACTATGAGGTGCTGGACTGGAGTTGGGGGTATTGGTATGAACTGTACATCTATTAAAGAAATTGAAATAGTAGTTTATAACCTTCCCACAAAGAAACTGAAGCCCAGATGGCTTGAGGGTAACTTCTATGAAACACTTAGTGAAGAAATAGTTTCAATTCTACAAAAAACTCTTCCAAAGACTAGAGAAGGAGTGAATACTTCCCAACTCATTCTGTCAGGCCTGTATTGCCATGATATCAAAAACCAGACAAAGACATTACAAGAAAACTACAGATCCAATATCCCCCATGAACATAGATGAAAAAATTCTATACAAAATTTCAGCAAATCATATCCAACAATATATTTTAAAAGTTAATACATCTTAACCAGGTGAGATTTATCCCAGGAACAGAGTTGGTTTAACATTTGGAAATCAATCAAAGGAATTAATCATATTAACAAACTAAAAAAGAAAAACATGATCATCCCAATAAGGCGTTTGACAAAATCTAATATCCATTCCTGATTTTTAAAAAAACTCTCAGCAAACTAGGAACTTTCTCAATCTGGTATACAAAAAACCTACAGATAACATCGTACTTAGGGAGGAAGACTGAATGTGTTCCCCACTAAAATCAGAAACAGAATAGGGAGGGAGGGAAGGAAGGAAAGGAAGGAAGTTTGGGAAGGAAAGTTGGGAAGGAAGGAAGGAAGGAAAGTTGGGAAGGAGGCAGAAAGGAAAGGCATCTAGATTGGAAACAAAATTGTGGTATAGCCATACAATGGAATACTATTCAGCAATCAAAAAAGGTGAAAAAAGGAATGAAATAGTGATACAGTATGGGTTACTCTCAAAATAATTATGCTGAGTGAAAGAAGCCAGAATAAGAGTAAATACTGTATAGTACATTTATATGAAACTATAGAAAATGTAAATTAATCTAAAGAGACAAAAAGCAAATCAGTGGTTGCTTGGAGTTTGGGGGGTGGGGGCGGAGGATGGGAAGGAAGTTTCCAAAGGGGCACAAGGAAACTTTTGAGGATGATGGATATGTTCACTGTCTTGATTGTGCTGATGATTTCATGGGTGCAGACACATGTCAAAACTTATCAAATTTTACACTTGAAATATATAAGGTTATAGTATGTCAATTTTGCCTCAATAAAGCTGTTTTAAAAATTTAAATGCTGTCTTAGAGTTATTAAAATGTAATTAAACAATTATATTTTCCCCCCTAATAAAGAGGGAAGGATCTAAGGAGTATAATATCATTTGAAAAACTAATTATCTTCAGACTACCCAAAGCATCTTTTTTATCCTGGTATTGAACCCAGGACCTCGTACATGGGAAGCAGGTACTCAACCACTGAGCTATATCCGCTCCCTAGTGAGAGTTGGTTTTTTCATTTGTTTGTCTTTAGAAGTAACGGGGACCTCACACATGGGAAGCAGGCGCTCAGCCACTTGAGCTACAGCCACTCCTCTACCCAAAGTATCTTAACACATGACTAACGTGTGCCATCCATGTTTGGTTAGTTGTACTTAAATAATAATTTACTTTTGGAAAGGCATATAATATGAAAACGCCAAGAAAACTGGCAAATTGTACCCTTAAAGAATATAGGCTCAAAATCATTTCACAATAGTTGTTTTTCTAAAAGTTACTGCTGGTTTTCCAGAGTAAGGCTGACTAGAGGTGGGGGCTGTGGAAGAGACAGGGTGTCTTTGGCACACATCATTGCAGGCAAGAAGCAAAGCACCCAGAGCTCAGTTTGCGTAGGTGGTTAAACGTAAGGGCTCCTCCTCTGCCTCTAAATGTGAAAGCATCTGAACTCCCTGTTTTAAAAACTGGAACCCAGGATTTAGAGCCTAATTTCATTTCTATTTATCTTTGTATCAAGATTTCTATCAAAGGGTTTGAGGAAAGTTCCTTTCTCCATGATTTGGAAAAAATGTTTCTGAAATCATACCACCTTTTGTTGCATGTTATTGACTGGCAGGAGACCACTATTAGAGAAGACCATTAAGTACAAATCCAGCTTTTTCTACTAACAGTCACGTGACATGATAACTGTCTATAACAGAAGAGAGGCAGTGTGATCTGTTTGCAAGAACCCAGAACAGAATTTTACACAGAAGTCCAATTTTACCCATGGACTGTTATTCCCTGTTCATATTTTAACTTAGTATCTGAATTACTGTGGTTTTAAGCTGTTTATTATGTCACCAAAACTGTCTCCACTCACAAGCTTCATAGCACTCAAAGCCTGGAAAGGAACAGAAATAAATGGATCTATAATGGGTAATTGTTAAAACAAAAATTTGTAGAAGTGGACAGTTTGCAAAATAATTCACCCAGAGATTAAATTTTTCAGTGATTACACAGTTGGCTGCAGAATTTATTGTGAAGCATTCTTTCAACCTCAATATAGAAAACGGATTTACCTTTCCCATGAAAAAATAAGAGACTAGTTTTTCCTTTCCCATGAAAAACTAAGAGACTCCATTAATTTCTACGAGGATAAAACTAGAATCTTAACGGGCGAGATGGGACCTCTGAAACAGCTTTAATTCTTTATATAACATTTCTTCCACCCCTAACATTTTATTATGAAAACTTTCAAACATACAACAAAATTGAAAGAATTTTACAGTGAACGTCTGTATACCACCACTTAGATTCTACCATTAACATTTATTATACTTGCTTTTCTCAAAAATATACCCATCCATTTATATACCAAGCAATCCATCTTGGTTTTTATACTTTGATGAGTAACGTTCCCCTTTGATATACCAAATTCTAACACTCACTCCAGAGATTCTGAGATATGCTGACCCCCTGTCCCAGCCCCACCCAGGATGCCATCTATCCCCATTTGGGGGACTATTCTACTTCTGTCTATCCCCCCATAGCCAAGAAGAGCTCTATCAAGGTCTACTTTCTATAGTTTATATTATAAAAGCTATAGATAAGTGTTCTTCAAATATAAAAATATATTACTAAATATATAAACCACATCCCTCCAGCTGCGATTCTTCTATGACCTCTCTCAAGGGACACCTCTGCTGAGAATGATGGTTTTAGAGGGAATGACATAGATAGATAACAGTCTATTCTAATCTTGAGGATATTCAAAACAGGGACTCCACAATTATTCTCACTACATGCTAATAGTGTATATTCTAACTTTCAAATACCTTTTACCTAAATACATTATGCAATAGCTTAATTTGATGTTTTCCAAACCCTGTTCCTTGAAACACTAAGGCAGGGGTTCTTAACTAGGGGTCCATGGACCCACAAAGTTCTGTGAGCTTGAATTGAAAAAATCAACTTATATTTCCTCTGACCTCTAACTGAAATCTGGCATTTCCTTCATTTATGAATGTTTGCAATAAATTACCGTAGTATTCATTTCATATCATATTACAGTTGTTGCATATTTTGAAAAAGCGCTTACACTCATCCACTCTTGGAAATTATGGTAGTTGTTAGACTTGATGCTAGTTGAGTGTCATAAAACTATCTGCCGCTACATTTTGAGAAGGGGTCCATGGTTTTCACCTGACTAGCAAAGGGGTCCATGGAGCAAAAAAGGCTAAGAACTCCTGCACTAAGTTCTCTTGAAATAAAAGGTTCTTCTTAGAACCTCAAGATGCATATTAAATGTTGAAAGTTCTGACTCCAGTGCTCCCTTGGGCAGCACATATACTAAAATTGGAACGATAGAGAGAAGATTGGCATCGCCCCTGAGCAAGGATGACATGCAAATTCGTGAAGCGTTCCATATTAAAAAAAAAAAATAGTTCTACTCCAGTAAAGAAACCATATCTAAGGTCTTCTTCTTTCATGTGAATTTCAACCAAAGTTGTCCTATTATGCATGCTACTTTTTCATTTTATTTGGACCCACCCATTCTTTTTTTTTTTCTTTATTAGAGAAGGGTTTACAAAACAATCATGAAAATACAGGATTCCCATATACCACCATCCATCCATTCTTACTTATTTATTATATACTCTCTTTCAGGAGCTTAGAAAATAACATGGTGGGAGCAGTCTGGGAAGACTTGATGGAAGGGCAGATATTCTAGACTCAGGCCTACAGACAGTATACTCTTTAAGCACCACTTTTATCATGACTCTCTTCTGCTCATGTGCCACCTTCCTATACATGCCCACTCTATAGTCCCACCCCGGAAATTACTAACTTTTCATGGATACTTTTTCAATTACCCTTTTGTTTCTTTGTTTTACTATCTTTTAGGTTCAAAAAAGACCTAAAAGATTTATCCCAGATTTCAAGAAAATATTTAGGAACCACAGATGACATCAGTCAACAAGATAGTTTTCAGTTGTCTCATAGAAACACTTTAAGGGGCCTACTTTCTGTATTCCCAGTAAAAATAAAATTTCTACTGCTGTTTGCTAATACAGTGCTTCTTTCTATAAGCCTGGAAACACATTAAAGGGAACTGTGTCCTGTGAGTGTTAAATTGGTAAAAACCTGGGTATCAAGTCATAAACCTACCAGAGAAAAAAATAATAATAAAAAGGGAAATCCAGCAGAGCATTTTCCTTTTGTGTGTCCAGGACATTAGTGACTTATTCTTTGTGCTGAAGCACTGCACATCTTAGAAGTGAAAAGCTTAAATAAGGAAGTAATATATTTAAGAACACCTTTTGAAAGTTACAATCACCAAAGAAGACAAACCATAAGAATCTTTTCATCACAAAAAAATAATTCAAACACATTTGTTACAACAAAGGAGCAACATGAATTGGGGAGTGGATAGTATGCTGAATTCACAAAAAGGAGTATTCTCTCCCAGCCTAGTTCTGGATAACTAATTTTTCAATTAAAGTGCCTTTTCCTTAACATTTGAGTAGTCCTTGGATGAGCTGTAAAGTGTTCATGTCAACCACATTAGGCCAATGGTCATTTAGTGTAAACAGGGACAAAACTTCAGCTAACCCAGAATAACATGACAAACAGTCAACCCTGTGAAGTTTTAGGACAAAACCCATAAAAATAGGAGGATACTGAAATCAATTTATTATGATCTGGCTTTCCCAGGCAAAACAGACCAACTTCTAAAATATATATGCTTTCAAGCACAAGCCTGCCAGAAATGATAAACTTGCATCTTAGTATATTATCTATTTTGCCATCCATGTTCAAAAGGCAAACAAAAGATCCAAAATATAATTTTGAAAGGCTTTGGAAATATATGAATATTACCTGTACTTAGGATGTGTAAGAAGAACAATGAGGTAAGAAAAATTGTGGAGAAAACTATTACATTGACTCATTCAAACTATTATTTTCTACCTTTTGGGAAAGAAGCTTTTAAAACAGTATACCAGTTTTGTACAAAAATTTAGTTCTATTCAGTTAAATGAATTCACCCCATCTCCCTTTTTAAGATAAAGTAAAAGGTAAAATTCTGGATATCTGGAAAATTACACCCATCTGTACAAATAATTTTTCTCCAAACTATATTTATTCAGGGAATACATATTTAGTTGGGACTTAACAGCTTGCTACCAATGTCATGGACTCTGTGAAGCACATAAAAGAAACATAAAATACAGTCCCTGTCCTCTAGGAACTTTTCATCCTATTAATTTAGAATTTTAGAAATAATTCCAGAGGTGGTTTTTTTTGTTTGTTTGTTTTTGTTTTAAAGATTTATTTATTTATTTATTTATCCCCCCTCCCCTTGCTGCTTGTGCTGCTGTGTCCATTCGCTGTGTGTCTTCTCTGTGTCCGCTTATATCCCCCCTGCTGTGAGGTCCTGCCGCATCAGCCCACGGTGCCGCGTGAGCCGGCCTGCCCTCACAAGGAGGCGCCGGGAAGTGAACCCGGGGCCTCTCATATGGTAAACGGGTGCTCTATCCATTGCGCCACACCCGCTTCCTGCCGTGAGGTTGCTGCATCAGCCCACCGCACCGCTCAGGCCGGCATGCCCTCACAAGGAGGCCTCGGGACTCGAACCCGGGCCTCCCATATGGTAAACGGGGGCTCTATCCACTGAGCCACACCCGCTTCCCAGAGGTGGTTTTAAAACTAAAACTTATTTTATTTTCTTGAACAAACATATTTGTTAATGATAAGCAAAGGTGTAATCCTGAATACTTAATTTTTAAAAATTTACCTGGATAGAAATGACTATCTCTGTGTCCAGACAGCACCTGCCAGCTTAGAAAAACCAAAAGAATAGTTGTTTGCCTTCATTAGATTACTGACTCACTAAATTTTCATTTAGAAAAAGACAATTTTTTTTTTGTACTCTGTCATACTATTACTTTTATTACCTAGGAAAATGTCCAACAGAAATCTATGCCCATGTGCACCAAGAGATAGCATAGGAATATTCATAGCAAAATTATTTATAATAGGTGCAAACTGTAACAACCTAAATGTTTAACACAGTAAAATGGATAAATAGTGGTATATTTATATAACAGAACACTACATAGCAAGGGAAATGAATAAATTGTAGCTACATTCATCAACATGGATAACAAATGGAATATGCAAAATAAATGAATATATAAAGAATAAATGTGACTCTACATAAAGTTCAAATACACACAACATGGGGCAGGGGAGGATCATTGGTGTGGGGTGTCAGTAATGCGGGATACATGGGAGCAAGTTCACCTGGGCATGCATATAAGGTATGTAAATATGTTCAAATGTTCACGGAATATTGTCACAGTGGAAGGAGACTCACACAATAACTGAGAGAATGTTGAATTCCCATCCTGGAGAGCTCTGCCACATTCTCTAATGGAGAAGCAACAGTCCGCCATGTGCAGGGGCAATGACTTGCGAAGGAAGATGACCCATTGATGGGCCCTTGATATTGATGACTATGCTTATGAGCCTTTGCGCTTGAAATTGAAACTTAGCCTAGTGTTGTGGGGTGCCTAAGAGTTACCTCCTGAGAGCCTCCTTGTTGCTCAAATGTGGCCACTCTTTAAACCAAACTCAGCATATAAATGTATTACCTTCCCCCCAGCATGGGATATGACTCCTGGGGATGAGCCTCCCTGGCACTGAGGGATTACTACCAAGCACCAATTAGCAATGCAACCAGAAAAAGACCTCAAATAAAAGGGAGAAAAGGTAAAGACAAATGAGTTTATATGGCTAAGAGACTTCAAACTGAGTTGGGAGGTCATCCCAGAGGTAACGCTTATGCACATCTCAGCAGGATCTCACAGACTGCCAAAGTG
The DNA here is from genome assembly GCA_029593785.1 of Cabassous unicinctus. Classification (NCBI taxonomy): domain Eukaryota; kingdom Metazoa; phylum Chordata; class Mammalia; order Cingulata; family Chlamyphoridae; genus Cabassous; species Cabassous unicinctus. The sequence goes on along the minus strand of JAQZBX010040319.1, from coordinate 2,133 downwards.
GATACTACTCCAAATAGGGGGGCTCCTGACGGCTCTGGAGACACCCAGGTCCTATGGTCAGGGCAGATAGCTCCAGATTTTGGTGCTTTGCCAGTGAGCCCTACTTTGGAGTTTGTGCTCCCAAGTGTGACACTGTTGGACTCAGTCATAACTTCTCTACACATGCCTCTTCTGTCCCTTCTATTTAAACCATACTTGGTGCTGGAGTTTGTAGGTGTACGTCCAAGAGACTGGGGTCTTTGGGCTGTCCATGTGCCAGCTGGCCTGGAACCTCAGCAGAGTTGCAACACCTACTCTCCAGTTCATTGGACTTACCCAGGACATCTAACAAGGAGGTGAGGATTGACAACCACCATTCCAAGGAAATGAGAGAGCTGATAATTGCAAGCAAGAGAGTCCTATCCATCGGCTGTATGGGATCGAAGCCTCCTCTCAATTAGAGGAGGAGTGGACATCACCATCCCAGAATCCTCAGGATTGGGGAAAGAACTATGGACTAGAGTGGACTTACTGGTATTCTACTATAGACATATTGTGATTCTAGCATTGGAAGAAAATACAACATTGATGTGGAGGCAGTGACCACTGGAGGCTCTGGGGGTAGGGAGAGGGAAAAACAGTTGTAATGTGGGGGCTTTTTCAGGACTTGGGAATCATCCGGAATGACATTGCAATGACAGATATAGGCCATTTTATATCATCATATAGCATGCAGAACTGTGTGGGAGAGAGTGTAGACTACAAAGTGAACTATGATCCATGCTCAGTGGCAAAGCCCCAGGATGCGTTTATCAATTGCAATGAATGTGCCACACCAATGAAGGATGTTTATGTGGGAGGGTGTGGGAGGAGTGAGGAGTGGGGCATATGGGAATCCCCATATTTTTTGTGTAACATTTATGTAATCTAAGTATCTTTTAAAAAATAAAAAAAATTATTAAAAAAAAACACAACACTAAACTACATAGATATATATGGTGCATATGGATGCACACTCAAGTGGTTAAACTATAAAGAAAAGCAAGTGAGAGTAGAGCTTACATAGGGAATGAGGAGCAAGGATAGGGAGAAAGTTGGGATTGGAAAAAGATCCACAAGGCTTCTGAGACACTGGTCAAATTCTTCTTTTTTTTTATTTTTATGAATAAATAATATGCAGTTACACGTGGTATGTCCGGGTTGGTCTTCTGTGAACCACTGAAAATTATGTTCTTAGGCTAATCCATTCCTGTGCCTGTAAACACAGTGTAGATGGGGTCTTTGATTGCATTAAATTTAGCTAAAGGATCTTTGATTAGATCACTTGATTAGATTGCTTTAGGGCTCTTGATTGGATTATGCCAGTGAGACCCAAGTTGGGTCTTATTTAAACCGGGGAACATACACACACATACACAGAGAGAGAGAGAGAGAGAGACAGACACACAGAGAAAAGGAGGTCTGCCATTTTGACCCTGCCGTGTGAGAGAGAGGACTCCAGGTTCACCTGCAGCTTCAGAAAGACAGAGAAGCCCAGAGAGGCAGGACTCCCAAGATCTGCCAGCAGCTGACCTTTGTTAAGGAAGCATCTCTGATGATGCCTTGATTTGGCCTCGGAACTGTAAGCTTTTATCCCCACATAAGTTTCCTTTAAAAAAGCCAAACCATTTCTGGTATTTTTGCATTGGCAGCTTTAGCAAACTAAGACGGGTTTACGCATAACCTGTACATGTTATTATTTTTCTGTAAAAACATGTACTTCACAATAAAACGTGTTTTTTAAAAACCCATAGGATTATGATGTCAAAGAAATTTGTGTGTATACACACACACACACACACACACACACAACCTAATTGGTTCCAAGAAGACAAGAACAGTGATTCTATATCAGAGTTTTCTTATTCTCCCTCTCTTCTGTTGAGTACACATTAAGCGCTCAAATGTACTTAAAGAGATAAGGGGTTAAAAGTGCAACAAAATGTACTATTCCCTGTTGTGAATGTTATTGAGAGTGTCAAAGATTTACATGGTTTTTGGATGATGGCAGAAATGCATGTATAAATTCCTATTCTCTCCTTTGTCTATTGATATAACTTGGTAATATGACTATGCAGAAGCAGAACTTGAGAAAAATGGGCATCTTCCTGTACT
>JAQZBX010040318.1:0-22713 GCA_029593785.1 Cabassous unicinctus | reverse complement strand
CACAACATAGTATTACCTTGGGGGTGGGCTGTCTACCACTCAGGAATTGTAGGCACTGCTCCTGGCATAAGCCTTGGAAGGAACCCTCAAGCCACCAACATAAATGGACCTGAGAATACTTTCCTTCTTCCCAACTGATTCCCAGTTCAGGTCTTAAACTGGCGCTGGGAAGACAAATGCAAGGACTGAGAGGGGCTGGAGAGAGGTGGCCAGGAGAGCCTGGGAGGCTTTGGGAGGGGCAGGAAATCTCCATCTTTGCCACTGTGTAAGGCCTTGTTCCCCTCTCATGTCATTGGGAGATGGCCAGAAACAGCCAATGGTGAGGACAGGGGAAGGGCTTCAGCAGGCACTTCTCCCTGCCTCACCACCTGCAGGAGACAGGAGGCACTTAGGGCAGCAGAGACTGTCTTTGTTCCTTTATGATTTCTACCATGGGGCCTGGCAAAGTTCTGTATGTAAAAATTAAAATTAACACTTGTCCTTTGGACATGCAGCTACGCAGACACCACCCCTGCTCTTGCGAGAGCCTGTGTGGCCCCCTGACCCTTGTAAATATACCTCTAAAGCCAGAGCCTTCTTCTGGGGTTCCTGCTGACTGCAGGGCATCCAATGTGGCCCCCATGCTCTGGCCTACAGAAGGTCTGGCCTTCTGAAGCTACACAGATTTACCCAGGGCATTGGACCGTGCCTGCATCATCTGCAGACCCCGGGTGGGTCACCCTGAGCCTCCCTGAGTAGGGAAAAGATTTGCTAAGTGCCTGTATGAATTAATCATTATAAAGGGACTGGAGTCTAAAACTTCCTAGTGAAGTACAAAGAAGTAAAAAAATTTGTATTCATGCAGGCCTCCATGCTATTGAGGTATACCAGTTGACAGTACGTGTGTGTGACATTTCATTAGGAAGATCTAGACACTCGCTGGGTCTAAATATTCCACCAGCACTCAGGAAGTACAGATGGAGGGTGCAGAACCAACCTGGATCTAATCCAGGAAACATACTCATGCTTTCCCATAAGTTTAATGTTTGTAGGTGTCTTCACCTGTAATATTATCCAGGCTTTGTTGGCATTATCTCACTCCACCCACACACCTCAGCCTCTATTCCATCCATGGAGAAATTCTTACATGTCCACAAATGAGCCATGATTGTCTTCACCTCTTTGCATGGCTGGAAAAAGGCTGCTGAACAACTCTTATTCATCTCTCAAGACTTAGCTTCTATGTCGCCTCTCTGGAAGTGACACCTGCTAGTAGAATTAACAGCATTCCCCTCTGGGACCCCTCAGCATCGTCTGCATGCCTACATGTAGTACCCAATCCTCATTACATTGCTACAATCTTTTGTTTACTCATCTGTGTCCTTCCAATAGGAAAGGGCCTGGAATCTGTTCATCTTAATATCCCTATCACCGCAATGCTTGGCCTATAGTAAAGGCTTAGTAAAAATTCATTGAATGAATGAGAAATTCATTGAATGAAGATGAATGGGGGAGGTGGCATCCCTACTTTAAGGAGCATGATGAGGAAGACAGACCTAGAAACAAGCAATTGCACTACAAAGTTTAAAATCAGCATGAAACAAGGTGTTACACGCTGCCTAACGGTGAAGCAGCAGCAATTGTCAGACTCTAGCAACATACCCTGTGATTGATGAGCCTGTGTTCCAGAGTCCAAATTAGTCCAAAGTAATCCTTGCTTAGATTAAAATATATTATCAATATTCATAAATTTCATTAGAAACAAGCAAATCCTGTAGAAGAGTTCATCACTTAAAATTGAAAATGTCTTGGTTTCTAATTTGGATAGGATCAGATCTTAAGGGGGGAAATGTGTTTCTTTATAAAATAGTGGACTTAAAAATATAAACCTTAATTTGGTGTCACGTTGGCAAAACTATCGTTTGGTGAGGCTGATGAACAGTAATCAAAAGAAATGCTATTTTCAGTTCCAATGCCAGATAATTAAGCTCACCCTTCTGATGTAGAATCCAGTTAGAACCATCGAGGTGCCCTTTCTCAGATAAAAATAAAGTACTGTCATGAGTACCTAAATGGCCTTCAAGTATTTCTATCTAAAGTATCAATTTCAGCAACACTCTAGGTTGTTTTTTCAAATACACACACAAAAAATAATTTCTGTAAAACCAACATGGATCATCTTTAATTACTGCATTGCATCCATGGCTATTTAAAAACCAAGCCTCAGCAAAGTAGATGACAAACATTAATGAGCAGTAATGCACACATGGTATTGTAAATGAAAGGATAATGAAAGCAATTTATTTGAAAATTAAAATATGATTAAGAATGGCAGCCCATACGAGAGCCCAGATGCATAAAGAAAGCAACCGATGTGCAACCAGACTCTCATTAATTTAGGAGCCTTATGAAATTGCTTTCCTTTCTTTGACAGTTTTTAATATAAAGTAACTTAACTAATAGATGGTTTATGTATGTACTGTAGGACTTCCAAGACCCTTGGAGATATTTAGAAGTAAAGAATCTAAAGTGCCCAGCCCACTCAGCTGAAAGTGTCGCTGGCACGTCACTAAAGAGAAAGTCCCTCTGACGTGGGGACACGGATCATCAGCTTACCGAGGAAAGGGACTAGGAAAACGGTTAAGGCTGCTTTCTTGCTCCCCAGACCACCTACACTCTCTGATAGAAATTCTTACCTTTTGGTCCTAAGTAAGTGATGTGGTAGTAATGCTTCAGACACTGAGACCAAAGCAGTCACCCGAGAGAGCAGGTTCAGCACTGACATGGGACCACAAAAGATTTTGAAATCCGGAGCTAGCCCACACCTTCAGGACATGTACTGCCCAGCAGGTTCCGAATCACTCCTAAAGAAGAGTGCAGACCAGGTGACTCTCCAGGTAGGTTTATGAGGCGGCTGTTGACGTGAAGGCACTGAGATGCTTGAACTCTGCTATCCCCACTAGCAACATAGATGAAACCAAGAGGTCTCCCAGGAAGGTGATGATTCTAGAGATATGAGTGGGTTCAGCCCAGATGAACCATAGATGTACAATGGCCTCCTTGAGCAGCTGAATTAGTCTAGGCAGCTCTCAGGTCCTCCTGAGCATATTTTAGCCTGCACCATATTAAAAAGGTGCACCAAGGCACACGCTGGTTTATGATAGCTAAGCAGATCCAATCGTCTTTACCTATCCCATATTCTGCTTCCTGCCCTCTTCCCATTTATCCTGGATTCTGACTTGTAACTCATTTTCCCACTTATATTCTCACTTCACTGCTTGAAACTGATGTTCAGTCCCCTTCTACACCTTTCATGTTTGGTTTTCTTCCTCAGATTCTATAGGTCACCCTTTATTTGTGCTGCCATTAACCTCCCAATCCAACCCTATTCTGCTACATATACTTAAGGCTCAGTCCCAGACATAATAAGTAAAAAAGTCACAGTCCTCCACCCTCACGCTTGCTGTCTTTCTTAGGCCCCACCCATCATCTCCTTGGCTCTTCTAACTAAGCTTCAATGCAGCTTGTTGAGATGAGAGGTTTCCCTCTGTCTGGCCAACTACTACTACGTATCCAAGTAAACCGATATGTATTGGGCCTTTATTAAATGCCAATGCCATTCTAGTGATAGGGAAATAAACAGATGAATAAAATATATATAATCTCTGCCTTTGAGATGCTCCTAATGTAATGCTAGTGTAAAAAAACACATTGAGAAAAAATATTTTCAATATTACACACATTTTTCCAATATTATGCACATACGCACGTACTGTATATGGATGGACCTTACATATTAAAAAAAAAAAACACTAAAACTCCAACAGAAAAAATAGAAGAAGACAAAACCAGAAAATGTACAGAAGCTATCCAGGTGACCAATATATTTAAGAAGAAAATTTTGTATTTTACTTGTAATCCAAGAAGTGCAAACTAAAGCAACATTTTTGCCTATTGGTTTGGCAAAGGGTTTTGTGTAATGATAATTCTGATTGCTGGTGAGTGTAGAGTGAGACAGGCTCATTCATTTATTTTTGGAAAGAGTACAAATTAGATGCAATGTTTCTGGAGGATAATCTGGCAATATTATCAAAAAGTTTTAAAATATCCAAATCCTATGACCCAATAATTTTCCTTCTAGGACTATATTCTATGGAAATAACTGGACATAAGTGTAAAAGTGTATGTCAAGCTATCCATCACAATATTGTTAAGACAAGTGAAAAAAAATCTGGCTGGGGGAATATAGGAAGTCTCCTAGTACAGGCAAGAGGGAATGGAGGAAAGCAAGTGGTTAAAATGCAACTGAAAATATACAAGAACATCAGTTCCCGTCTGAGACGGAAATATCCAAGGAGTCAAGAGAACCAGATCCCAAGGCAGGACTAGTTCATATTTACTTTGTAGTAGGATACCACTCTGAAAACTGACCTTGAATCAATGAATTAAAGAGAGGTAGACCTCAAAATGATGTAATTGTGATCAGAAAGCTCACGCAATCACTCTGGAAGTTGAAAGATCAGTTTTGAATTGATGTTCCTTTAAGTGGAAGAGATTACACCTCTTCTTGGTCAGTCACATCATTATAGCCCAAATAGATATAAAAATCACATCTGCACAGGAGATAATTGCATATGCAAATTCAGTTAAATATGCAGGGGACCTTTCCCCATGATGCTCAATCATCACAAGCTGGGCATACCGCTCCTCTAAGGTGAGAGAGGAGTGAAAGGCCAGGGAAAGGAGGAGGAAGAGGAAATGCTGAGGGATCTTCAAGGATGTATCCGTGAGGAAGTTCACATGCAGCAAAGGGAAATATCAGAGTCAGAGTTTCTACCTATCCCTCCTAGGAAGTCAGGGAGAATGACACTTCCACTAGAGAGACCGTGCGACAGACGTGACATTCGTATTAGATAGTAGGGCACTGCACGTACCAGAAGGGACGACTGTGGGTTCGTAAACAACCCCCACCCCATACACAGCACATACATACACACACACACACACCCCTCACCAGACCACAACTTTCAGTCTGACTCGGAGTATTTTATCCTTCTCTTGAAGCACTTTGAAGGCTTAAAAATAATGTAATTAATGACATTCTAGTCAGTGGGATTTGAGGAAGGCAAAACGCTTAAATAAGACCAACAAATACCTGCTTTCAAACCCATGATAAATCTACTGCCAAGCATGAGTTGTTTTTTTCCCAGAGTTTCCACCTTAACTTTAAATTCAGTTACGTCTGAGTACGAATGTTTCTTTTTCTAGTTTATAATAGTAAATCAATTTTTAAATATCTCCCAAGATCTGAGAATAGAAGTAAAGAGGCAGAGAGTCACATGTAAGTTTAATAAAGAAGTTCATATTAAAGCTGGGATGTTCAATTAAACATCAAACTTCACATGGAAAAACTGTGCATAAGGTTGGCCATGCATAATTCCCTGTTCAGGCACCAAGCCACTTGAGGTTTGCTCTTGCAGCTGGGGAGTCGTCACCCCTACCCCTGATGTGTTTGTGGAGCCTTATCACTAATGCAGGTTGTCCCACTCTCTCTGTTCATGCACAGACAGATCATTAGGCATATTTATCTTTAAACATGCACCTCTGCCAAGGACTGGTATCTGCAGTTTCACAGGCTTATGACTTCTACTAAAGAAAAGGAAAGGGAAAAAAGCCAGTTACAATCTAAGCAAAGCTCTGACAGCTATGGGATTGGATGAGTCGGTGTTTCCATAAATGCAACCACCCTCAAACACACATGAAACATGCATATCGAGTACATATGCATGTTATAAGCCTAAAATAATGACTAATTTGGATTGTTTCATCTTTACAATAAGCATTCTGTGCTCCTGAGATGCAATCCGAATAATCCCAGATTTAAAACATTTTCCCATAAATTATGAATAGAAAATATACAGGTGGAAAATTACCCTTGAAAGTGGCTCACATGTACACACTCTCAGAATGAAAAATCTCCAGTTTATTAGGATCGACATTTGGAATTTTTAAGAGCTCTACAAGGTCAGTCAGGCTCTAAGTAGATCTAATTGGCACTTCTGGAAACTGATTTTTTAAAGCTCATTACAGTCAACAAGGATTTGGTTTTTCCTTTCTCTGTTTCCTTTCCTTTCCTATCTTTTTCTTCATCTCTTCTCCCTTCCTTCCTACAAAAGAAATCATATTATGTTGATTCCCTGATATTCGGAATTCCAATCCATCAACAAGAGTGGCAGAAAAATGCTTTAGCTCCCATAGGAAATAGCATATGGTCTGGCAAAGTGCTCATGTGTAGTTGAAAACCCATTAGAAGTGGTACTGAGTGGAGTCATTCCTTTAATGAGGACAGCATATGTGTGCACACACGCATGCACATGCACATGGGCACACGAGAATTACTGGAAGCAGCAGCAGCACATACACAAACTGTCAATACACGGCACAAGATTCTCTCTGCTACTCGGAGATAATGAGAAATTTCCATAGCAACCCTTGGGCAAGCATCCGCATCTCTCCTTGTTTCCCTGAAAACAGTGCCATCACGCAATCTCTATCTCCCGAAACATACATCGTTTGAAGGACACGAGGCAATGGGATCCTGGGACAATTCTTCTGTCACATTTGGTGCAACCTGTCTTAAGGATACTTTTCAAATCAATTGTCATTTACAGCCTGGGTTCTTGTTCTTGAATTTCTGTCTTTGTCTCTGGTCACCAAAATTCAAAAGTTGCTGTCATCTTACTGATATGTGTTTCCAGGGGTATTGTGAACAGAAATAAACATTGAAAATGATTGAAAACATCCCAAGGAAAGCAAAGAGGACTCAAAATAGGAAAGCAATTCCTTTACTGAATTCTAGTGGGTGTTTCTGCTGCCAGAAACTGATCATTGCTAGACAGTTCTGTTTTCTTCTATTCAGGAGTTGAAAAGGATAGCTTTAAGGATTTGGAAAAAAAACAAAACAAAACTGAACTCAATATCAGAAGAGTCCTAGGTTAGTCATCAGGAACAGAAAGTTCAGTTGGAATGGGGGGTGGGGGTAAATTCATGTTTAAAGGTCAAGGGAAAGCCCACAGATCTGATTTGTCATTTATAAACCAGTCCTTGAGTGTTCTGAAAAGTATAAGACCAAGACAAAATTATCCTCTTGCAACTGAAGGTAGTTGACTAGGAAACATGGTACAGGACAAAGAACAGGGCATTACAAGTCAGGAGATCAGGATTCTAGTCCAAGCTCAGACACAGACTTGCCATGTGGCCTTCAATGAATCCTTAGGTGCTTCTGGTCCCTGTGTCCCCTTCAGTAAAATGAAGGGATTGTAGAAGATAATATTCTTGATTTCCACCAACTCTGTCCTTCTATGATGCTAGAATTCACATGAGTGCTCAAGGACCACAAAGAGGAAGGCCATTTTGGGCTTCAGAGTCAATGAGGAAGCCAGAGCCTACAGAAGATGGAGATATCCCATGAAATAAGATGACAAAATGCATCTGTTTACCTAGTGCTTCAGTTCTGCTGAACTCTCAGCACGCAGTGTCATGTGCCCATTTAATTCATCACCAGTTTTTCATGGGTAGAGAATGAGAGAAATTAGTTCATGCATGAGTCTGGGGTTTCCATCCTTTGGAAACAGCACCAAAAAGTGTAAGATAGGCTCTATTAAGTGTTTTTTTTCCCCAGATAGTGGGAAATAATAACATCTTGGACACTTTTATGGGTATAGGAATGGGAAGACTAATAGTTTGATCTCTGTCACACAGAAGCCCATATGGATGCTCAAAAATTCCCACTGAAATGCAACTCTCTACATAATGAATTCATTTTCAAAAGGTTCAATTATATGAACAATTTCTTCAGAACATTTGCAAATTTTAACTATGGAAAACAGCATCTGGGAATGGTTTGTCTGATTCCACCATAGCTTAGAACTGCATTCTTATTTTTAAATATGCTTTGCTTTGACTTTTGCTTCTGTAAATTTCCTAGAGAAGTAAAATGACTAAATTGAGCTAAGGAGTGAACAAGATTTGGCAAATAGCAGAAGCCATTGATGGGAGTGATAATATAAATCTTGTTGAATTGATGTGGTTATCATAACAAGATCACTCCTTTGCTAAGTCATATATTTCATTCCATAATTTCATAATTTTAACAGGATACCTTTTTACAGTCTGTACTGATTTCATGGGATCAGCTCTTGCAGTGACTTCACACATTCTAGATAGGACTGTGTCTTAATTTGTCAAAGGTTGCCGATGCAAAGTGCCAGAAATGGGTTGGCTTTTAGAATGGGAATTTTATTAGGGTGAAAGCTTACAGTTCCAAGGCTGTGAAATGTCCAAATCAAGGCATCAGCAGAGATGCTTTCTTACCAAAGTCAGCTGTCACATGGCAAAGCAAGATGGTGGGCGATCTCCGCCTAGGTCTCTGCCTTCCCCTCCAGGTTCATGGTCACTTGGAGCCCAGCTCCCAGAGTTCAGCTGTCTCTTTCTGGTCTCAGCTGCTCCACTTTCTTTCCGAGTTCACCTGTGAGTTATCAGGCACATGGCACATCCCACGCCCCCACACATCCCCTGCCCCAAGCCTCAGCTCTTTGAGCCTCTCAAGGCTTCTCTCTTGAGCTCAGCTGTGGACAAACCTGGAGTTCTTTTCCTCACATGCAGGATCAAATATGGCAGCTTCCTTTCTCTCTGTGTCTCCATTTATATCAGACCCAGCAAGAGGGCGGAGACCCAAGCTGGCTCATGCCCCACTGATGTAGTCCAACAGCCACAGGAATGGATTAGTTTAAGAATATAATTTTTGGATTCACCAAAACTCAAACTGTCACAGACTGTAACAATGTCCTTGATGAGACAGACCATGATCCCTTTAACTGTTGCAGCAGCTTCCATAGGTGGGTCCCTATGGTGTCAACTTTAAATAAGTAAATCTCAAATTTTTTTTTTCTTAGAAACACTTTATAGTACTTTCACTATTTCATCCAGAATTTTCTTGAAAATCTTTATTATTCCTGCTTGTATCATTCCCTGAGCTAATAATTATTACAAAATTATTATCAGGTATATAAAGTAGGGTTTCTAGATACAGTAAATGTCAGACAAAAGATACTACTTTGAAAAGCTTCTATATGGACTTTTAGGTTAAGTCAATAGATAAATGTTAGTGCCCAATTCATCCTGCCTCACATAATAATTGAAATTTATAACAAGACTGGGAACTAGGAAGCATGCCAAAGTTCTGTTAGAGCATGTGAGAAATTTCCAGTGAACAGAGTACACAGCATTATCCTGAAGCAGAACTTTAGGAGGTAAAAAGAGAATATATTTCAACCAACCTCCCTGTTTTAGGCCATCTCAGATAGGCAGGACCTTTACTTCCCTACTGTCCTGGACCTACCTTCTCAGTGACTGGAGTAGTTTCACCCCATCTGTAATCCCATCTGAAGTCCCCTTCCTTCTGTGTCATGGGAATGATAATTTTAAGATAAGAAATCTGTGATAGAAAAGTGAAGAGACAGGAATTGCATTGGGATGGCTCTAGATGCTAGAGTTTTTGTATTTGTTCATGGAATGGGCACAGCTACATTATGATTAAGAGTATCCAGAAATAAATCCTCCAACACATGGTTGGTGGACCAGGTAGCAAAACTGGGATTTCTCAACTCAGAGGAACCACCAGAAAAATATTGCCCAACACCAGATATTCAACTCGAGGCCATACCTACAAGCAGCCTAAATGTGAAAGGAAGCTTCTTTCTCCTTTGTTTGGTAAAGGGAGTGAAGGGACCAAGTGAATGCACTGATTCTGTCTATTGATAAATGTCAGTCCTGAAGCTACTTTGCCTCATGCAGGGATTTAAAAAGCAGTTAACACAGCCACAAATAAGCTGGGACATCAGAAAACAAAAACATCATGAGGGCCAAAAATCAATTTTGTAATATAAAAAAAGAAAATCTATGTTGAAGGTGCTGAAAACATATTTTAAATAATACTACTGGGAACACATTTAAATTCCAGAAAGCACCTGATTTGTAAACTCAATGATATTTAAGAAAATAGCAACTATGAAGAAAAGAGATAATAGCACAGCAAGTTAGATATAAAGGAAACTGACTGAAAGGTAGGCAGACAGTAAAAAGCTAATTCAAAGAGAAAAGACAAGAGTGCCAAGAAAGGCAATAGGGGAGCGGATGTGGCGCAAGTGGTTGAGCGCCTGCTTCACACATAGAGGACCCAGGTTCAATCCCTGCCCCCAGTACCTCAAAAAAAAAGAGAGGCAATAATGGAAAGAAAAAGCTGTTTTAAAAACACAAAAGAACAAAATTCTCCCTGTGGAAAATCAAATCAATAATATGAAGGCCAAACTAAAAAAAAAATCTTAATGTGCAATTAAGAATGTGATAAAAATTGTGATAAAGAAAATAGCATATACAGAGAATTGAAAATTGAGATCCAATATATGGATAATTGCCTTTTAAAAAAAGAAGAAGAAACTATAATAAATGGAGAGAAAGAAATCAAAGAAATAATAGAGAAAATCTTTCAGGACCAAAGATTCTAGTCTGAAAACAAAAAAGAATATACTAAATATTGCTTACAATTAATAATTTTTAAAAAGCCTTACATATATTTTTTTCATTACAAAGAATAAAATGAACTATTAAAATGAAAGTTTGATAAAGTAGCCAATTGCAAAACAAAGGTAAAATGCATCAGAAATTACCATTTAGAAAATATGACATGCAATAATCTGACTCACAATAGTAACAAAAAATATTAAACACTTAGGAGTAATCTTAACAAGAACTGTAACTACCTAGGAAGAAAATAGAGGCCAAAATAAGATATGTATTACATTACATGTGTAAGATCTTAACCCTGATGGCAAGACAGATCCCTGAGAGCTTAAATATATTAATATAAAACCTTTTAAGAAGCTTTAAAAAGTATAGATGAACAGAACAGTGATCATATTTTAGAATAAGGAAGGCTTTCCAAACAAAAAAAGAAAGTGAAAAAATATATAAATTTAATTTCATGAAGATTTAACCTTCTATATGTCAAAAGAATATAAAAACTTAATTGGCATAATGGGATAAAATACTTGTAACAATTTTCACCAATAAAATTCATAAAAAGATGGGGGCGGATGTGGCTCAAATGGTTGAGCGTCCATCTGCCATATGGAGGGACCTGGGTTCGATCCCCGGGACCTCCCGGTAAAATAAAAAAATATATATATAGAAGGCGCATGGGCTGCCAGGCTGTGTGTGCCGGTGAGCCACCAGGCCCCGGGAGCCACCAGGCTGTATGTGCCGGTGAGCTGCCAGGCTGTGTGTGCCAGTGAGCCCCGGAGCCGCCATGCAGCAAGATGATGATGTAAAAGGAGAGAGACAAGACACGATGCTCCGAAAGCTCCGAAAACCAGGAGCCGAGGTGGCGCAGATGGCAGAACATCTCTCTCCTACATTGGAGGTCTCCAGGATCGAATCCTGGTGAAGACTGGAGGATGAGAAGAGATGAAACAGACACAGAGAATTGCCCAGCGAATGGACACACACACACACACACACACACACACACAAAAACAGCCAAATGGGGAAGGGGGCTTTAAAATGGATCAAGTAAATAAAAAAAATAAAAAATAAAAAAAATTCATAAAAAGAAAAAACTTAGCATAAGAAATGAAAGCTAAAACAAGAAAACATATTTCCCTATATAATAAAATATATAATAAAATTGAATACTCTATATTGGCCAGCCTGTGGTGAGATTATTTTTATTCTGCTGAGAGAATAATTTGATGCACGTTCTCTGAAGAAAAATTTGGCAATCTTTAAAAATATATAACCAATTGACCTAGAAATCACACCTCTAGGAATTAATTCTAAGGAAATAACACATATGCAGAATGCTGTTTGTATACAAAGATATGCTTGTTTATTTAAATAGCAAACATTGAAAAACAAAGAAATTTCCAACAATAGGTGAATGACTGAATAAATTATACAATATAATGGAATATTATGTATTAGAAATCATAATTTCAAAGAACACAGATAAAATATGCTTATAATGCTTATTGAAAAAGAGATATAGTACCACGTGCACAATTTTCTAAAAGATATAGACATAATTATAAAAGACTAGAAGTAAGCACATAAAAGTAGTGACCCAGTGATGAAAGCTGATGAGTAATTTGATCTTCTCTAGTGGATAGTGTGATGTACCGCCTCAACCCTCCTTCAGGAGGCAGGGACTTAACCCTCAGCTGCCTGGAAGGCTGCTGGAGGATAGCTGGCAGCTGTCGGCCTTCTTTAGGGATTGCCTCAATGAAAACAGCCTTGCCCAGGTCACACTTCCTTCCAGGGACCATTCACATACAAAATCTGATCCATGACGGAAAAGGCTCAACCTCTTCATTCCAACTGGTGACAGCTTTGAAGGTTCATCCCAGCTTCACAACTCCGCGTGGTTTCTGCTGAGGCCTTCTGCAGGCCTCACTGCAGCTCAGCTTCCCCTCGCCCAGTCCTCTTCCCTTCCCTTCCCTTCCTCAGCTGTTTGTTGACGCTAGCAGCACGCCCTAATAGATGCCCTGCCGGCTAATCTCCCTCTGAGAGTTGACTCCCAGGAGAACCAGGACTACGACATCTTCCTTTAAATGTTTTCCTGTACTTTATACAGCTTGTACTATTTTTAAGTGCAGAAACAAATATTATTAAGCAAAGAAATAAAGCTGTGCAGTGTAGAGTTCTTTCTGGAGCTGCCACTTTGGACACTCTCCTCTCACAATTTTCCTGCAGTCTCATTCTCATGCTGCCATTGCTTTTTACTGCCAACGCTTACTGCTAAACTTCCCTGAAACTGACAGCTTCTAATTACCTTTCCTGTTATTCAGTTGACACACTCTGGATAGGCCTGTTGGAAAATCAAAGCTAAAGCTGGGCCAGGGCTACTTGACATTAGACTCCCAGGCTGGATGCTCAGCAAAAGCATAACAGCAAACAGTTCAACCAGTGGCATCTTAAATCAAGTATTTTCATGCAGAAGAAAAAATTTCCACTGATATGAACCAAAGGTGGCTTTGTCTTTAAAGGAGTATTAACATAGCCATTTATAAAACTAATATGAAAGTAAATGTGGTTTCAATAACAATGCACATACACTGAAGAATCGCATTATGGAAATAGAATACTAAATTGATGACTTGACCTTGGGGCCTAGCTTATTCTAGATGAAGATGACTTCTGAAATGAAATTTGTGTTATAATTTGCTCTTGCTTTTCCTAAAAGGTTGAAGGCATTTCTATTCCAACTGAGTATGAATAATATTAATTTCACAGCAATACCCAGCATGTTCTTAACTATATTTATTTTCAGCAAGTAAAATTATATTGATTTAAAAATATATTTCTATTTAGTAAACCAGTGGACCCAAAGGTTGAGAGAGCATTTTTGTAACACACAGGTATTTACTAAGCAGTCTTTTACTTATTCTCTGCAGAAGAAAAAGTCCCACCAGCTACAATTGAGTCAAATAAAGTGTCTTTCTCTCTCCTGGCATAGATATCTGGTTGTACTTTAGTTTGGAGATTGCTATTTTCTGTTGAATTAATGTGATTCATCATCTTTGAAATGAAGAAATGTATTGTTTTGTAGCCAGTTCCCAGCAACTGGAAGTTGAATGAGTAGGACTCTGGAATATTCAAATAAATAATGAGTATGTTTCAGACCACTCCCCTAAAGAGTTGATACCAGTTTGTCAAGCAAGGAAATGCTTTTGTCCTTCACCTGGACAAAAGCCAAAGTTGCATTCTCTTAAAGCAGGGCATGATGACTAACACTTTCCATTTCTCTGTGGCTTACCCAAGCCCCTGCATTCTGTCTTGCACCCGACATCATTCAATAACTACTGAATAAATGACTGAGCAAATGAGATGCTTATGTGTGTGGGGCTGTGCTAGGCAGTGAACCAAACAAACACAGCAAAGCACTGCCCTCCAGTAAATACAAGGTGATGGCAACAAGTAAAAGTTATGTGCCAGGCACTTTAGTAAATGCTTCATACACATTAATTATTTTAGTCCTCGAGATAGGTACAATTATTATACCAATTTGACAAAAGAGGAAATTGAGTCTGAAATAATTTGCTCAAGGTCATAAAAGTAATTAAGGAGAAGAGCTGGGTTTCATACTGGTCTATCTAACCTCAACGTTCTTTTGTTAAGAATAGGGATCCATATAAAAAACAGACCATGGGAAAGGCAAATTAAAAGCACAATGTGACACCATTACATCACAACTAGAGTGGCTAAAACTAAGAAGTCTGGAAATAATCAGTGCTGGTACGGATGTAGAGCAACCAAAACCCCCTTGAATTCCTGGTAAAATAGGAACCCACATTGAGGAACAGATTACAGTTTCTCATAAAGACAAACATACTATTACCCTATAACCCAGCAATTCTACTTTTAGGTATTTACCCAAGTGAAAGAAAACATATGTCCATAAAAATAATTGCACAAGAATGTTCATAGAAACGTTATTCAAAATAGCCAAATATTGAAAAAGGAAAAAAAAGTCTATCAACAGGAAAAATGAATTTTAAAGTGTGGAAAATGGATAGATAAAATGTATCTATATGATGGAATACTGCTCAGCAATAACTAGGAACTGCTGATATGCACAACATGGATGAATCAGTCAGTAAACTGAGTGAAAGAAGCCAAAAATAAAAGAATACCCACTGAAGAATTCCATTTATATAAAGTTGTAGAACTGGCAAAAACTAAGCTTATGGTGAAAAAGAATCAGAGAAGTGGTTTCCTGAGGGGTTGCCTGGAAAGGGGCACAAAGGAACTTTCTGATATGATGTAAATATTCTGTATCTTGCCAGAGGCGAGGGTTACCTGGTGCATGCATCTATCAATACTCACAGAATTGCATATTTAAGATGGGTTTCTGCTTTATGTAAAATTTAACTGGAAAATATAAATAAAAACTAAAAAAATTAAGGGATGGGAGTAGATAAGTAAAATCCCTTCCAGCTTGAAAATAAAAAAGTAGAGCATGGAAGCACTACTGAATCCATATAGGAAGGGGTACACAGAAAAGTTTTTCCAACATCAAAATAAATAAGTTTAACAACAAAGTCATATTTTCATAGGAAACTGGCTTTCAAGGCTAAAGTTTATGATGCGCATTGTACACTCTTCCATTTTGGCAGTGAAAACCCTTCTCAGGAGAAGTGGTGACCCTCAGAAAGGACCATAAACTTGGCAAGCGCCAGGAAGTGACCACACCTGCCACCGTCTCCGTGAGTCACCAGAAGTTACACACAGCTACGGCAACACATTGCCTGGAACAGTCCAGAAGCTTGCGGGCACCCTCAGGTGGGCAAGGCGTTTCAGCAAAAGGTTTGTTCCCAGGGATTTAGTTTGTTCATTTATTTCTTCACTCAACAAACATTTATTGCATCTGTGTGACAGATACTGTTCTAAGCACTGTGAATGGGGACAACAAGCAAAGTTTCTATGTCATGTGGCAGATGTTCTAGAAGAAAGTAGGAGAAAACCACACACAAAGCAACGGTGAGGTTATATACACTGGTATCAGGGATGTGGGAAAAAATTCCTTATGTTTCTAAACCCCATAGATACTAAGTCCACTAAAAACTACAATTTTTAAAGCCTCATGTGTAACAGTGAGGATTGCCTGGATTAATGAAACCTCTACATGTTCTTATACCTAAGATAGGGAAATAGTTCAAGTTTAAAAGTACTGGCCATCACCAAAGAAGAAATATGGGCAGCAAATGAGCACATAAAAAGAGAGACAACATCACTATTCTTTAGGAAATTAAAACCACAATGAGATACCATTACATACTCACAAGATGGGGAGAAAACTGACAATACCAAAGGCGATGAGGATGGAGAGCAACTACTGTTCTCACACAATGCTTGTGGAAATGCAAAATGGTACCACTACTTTGGGACACAGTTTGGCTGTCTCTTATAAAATTAAACATACACTTTTCATACGACCCAGCCATTGCGCAACTATTTTCCCAAGAGAAATCAAAACAATGTCCACACAAAACTAGTACGTGACGATTTATTACAGTTTTACTCAAATAAAAGAAAACATAGAAAAACTCAAATGTCCATCAACTGGTAAATGGATTAGAAAAAAATTATGGCACATCCATACAATAGAACACATTTCAGTGCAACAAAAATGAATAAACTACTAATACATGCAACAGCACAGATGATTCTCAAAAGCATTATGCTAAATGAAAGATCCAGGCACAACAGGCTACATACTACATGATTCCATTTTTACGACATTGTGACTAAGGCAAAACTATAAGGACAGAAATCAGATCAGTGTTTGCTGGAGTTGGTGGTGGGGGAAGGGGAATGACAACAAATGGGCAGAGGACACTTTTTGGGATGATACACACATTATAAATATCTATTGTGGTGTTGGTTATATGCACATTTGTCAAAACTCATCAAACTGTATATTAAAAACAATTAAATTACTGTATATAAATTTCATAATTATATAAATAAACCTCAATAGATCTATCTTAAAAATAAATACAGTCTACCAACCTCAAGACAACTCTTTCACAAGCCACTCTGGACTGTGAAGTTACTGATGACAACTCTAAAGTTTAGTGACAGACCTAAACACTCTGGTGTTTTTCTTAAAGCCACTGGGGCTCCAAGACCTCCCTAATTTGACCCTGTGCCCCCACTTCGGCCCTGTCCCATTCTGCCTTTTCTCTCATTAGGGGTCAGCTGAGTTTTCCCACAGCTTCTTGGTAGCTTTATGAAGCATCTATTTCTCCTCAGTATTGGAGGATCTTTCACTCGCCAAAGAGAAGCCCAGCCATGTAGGTTTATGGCTCCCTTTTCACTGAAACACAGAAAATGTCCTGAAGGGTGAACACCAGGAGTCCTGAGAGACTTCATCCTCCACTATGCACCCGCTTCCCAGGACAGCTTCGGGCACCTCAATTCTTTTCTACTTCAGAGTGAACAGCTGCTGACCAGGCACACCTGCTTAAGGACCCCGAATGTTCCCCTTCTCTAGCTGGGAATAAATATCCTAGGGCCAGGTCCCAAAGTCCTTGTCCGGGTTCTCCTGAAAGCAACACTT
The DNA here is from genome assembly GCA_029593785.1 of Cabassous unicinctus. NCBI lineage: Eukaryota > Metazoa > Chordata > Mammalia > Cingulata > Chlamyphoridae > Cabassous > Cabassous unicinctus. The sequence goes on along the minus strand of JAQZBX010040318.1, from coordinate 5,558 downwards.
TTGGTAATCTGCCTTGATGCCTCCAAGTTTCCAACACAAGTAAGCAAAATCTTGAGTTTTGGAGTAAAGGAAGACTAGGGTAGAAATCTGTACTCAGCCAATTTTCAGTTATGTGGTCTGGGACAAGTATATTAATCAAAGAGTGTTTTTAATTAATAAATTGAGGCTAATAATTATACCTACCCCCACTGGCCTGTTGTAAGTAATAACTTAGATAGTACATTTCAAACGCTTAATGAAGTTCCTACCTAAGAATAATAGCAGCCATTATGATGAAGATAATATTAATCTACGTATGGACCTTTAATATAATGGAGAAAAATGCCTTTTTCCAAAGCCCTATAATCTATTAATTCATTTATTCAACAAACATTTATCAAGAGCTCATACGTATAAATTCTGGTCTTCATGGAGCTAGCAGCCAGTCAAAGAAGAGAGACAACTGAATAAGGGCAGCTGTTGGAGAACACAGCAGCAACACCTAACCTTGTCTGCAGAGTGAGATGAAAACCTGCCCCAGTCTAGATCTGGCACATAGGCGGGATTCAGTCAAGCACCGCTGGGAGGGATATGGGTGAGACAGAGAAACTATCTAGAAAAAGAGAGCACATGTGGATTTCTGGCACCAAACAAGGTCACGTGCTCAGGATGGCTGGAGTAGAAAAGGCAAGAGAGCATCAAAAGATGAAGCTGGAGGCGAGAAACCTTGTAAGCCACACCAAGGAACTGATATTTTATAACTACCGTAGGAAACTATTGAAGGCCTGGAATCAGGGCAGTAACATAGTGGAATGCTTACTCAGGCAGCAGCCTGGAGAATGGGTTGGGAGAAGCAAGGGTGGCTGTGAGGAAATTAGTCTGGAGGCTGTTGCCCATGCTTGAGGAAGAGGTGGTCATGCTGGGATCAGAGCGGTGGTGCCAGGGATGGGGCAATATATGCCACCTCTTAACTTATTACCAAAGGGCTTAGCTAACGAAGGAAGAAAGGCTAGAAAGCAAAAGGGAAGGGAGGGAAGGAGGGAGGGAGGGAAGAGCAAGGAGGAAGGAGGGCAGAGAGGGGAGGGGAACAGTGGGGAGGACAAAGAAAGAAGGAAAGCCACACCCTCAGAAAACAGACCCAAACTCAAATTCACAGTGACTCTCAGAGGGAGAGTCCTAGGAGGTGACACAGATAGAAACAGTAATAGCTCCCAAAACAGGCCCAGAGAAAGTAACGATTAATAGATGATGCATAATGAATTAATGAGGAGACTTGGTTTGTGTGGGGAGAAATTTCTAATCTTTAAGGGAGATGTTAACTATATCCCCTCATAAGTTGTCCCTTATTCCGGGACAGAAACCAGGCAAGCTGAACATTACCTCTAGTCCATTATGGAAGAACACGCATTTTACATGTGCCTCATCATCGGCAACTCAGCACAGCTAGTCCTGGAAACCACTCTTCAGAAGCCGCCAAGCGAGGTCAGCTGGTGAGGCGGGCAAGCAGCCTAGGGGCCGCCTTGCATGGGGGATGGCACCAGGGCTCAGAGTCTGAGAGATTGTGTTTGCAAGCCAGCTCCAGCACTTCTAAACAGCAAACCTGGACAAGTCACTGAACCTCTCTAAACCCAGTTTAAAACTGTAAAATAGTAACACAGCACAGAACCTGCAAAGTACTCCATAAATGCTAGTTTCTCCCTCCTCTCCACTCCCGTTGCCTCCTCAGAAAATCACCAGGGAAGAGAATACATACATAAATCTTTCTTATGGAGAGAAAACTGTTACTACCTTTTTCTATTATTCTTAAAGTATATTAATTCATGATACATATTCCCTTCAATAGCCTTATAGTATATTAATGCTTATCATTACTCACTAGAGAATATTAATGTATATATTAATATATCAGGGTCTCCTTAAAGACACACCTCCTAATTTGAACATCTGACGAGAGTTCAAAAGATAGACCTAATGTAAAATTCTGATTATGCAGCTTTGAATAATTATTTTTATAGCTCATCCTAAAAAAGTGATCAGAGGCAAAAGGGGCAGATGGATTAAGGTATTCCTGCTTTCATTACTGAATGTGTCTTTTTGAGATGACCAATGGAAAGAATATTTGCTTCAGATTAGTAGTAATGTACATATTACCACCCCTAAAAATAAAATAGAATGTAGCATGTATTTAAAAGTTTTAAGCACAATACTTTTCAAGAAGACAGCATCCTTACTCCTCTGTAGTTACCCATACAAAGTGTATAGTTTTGCCACTGACCATGTTCTCAATTTCTATTAATTACCTGGACTCAAAGACTTTAAATAGCCTATGGAAATTGCAAGAAATGATTTTAAACAATGAGCTAGTCAGAGTGTCAGAAATTTAATTTGAAGTTCAAAAGTCAAGGTAATACTCTAAATAGAGTCATCAAAGCAGAAGGGAAGAAAGATGAACTTTATTAAATGGTTAAGAAAGAATGGCATAGATTTATATTCAAGTGCCGAAAGAGACTTTGCTTTTCTTCTCAGAGTGAAGATTTACACAAAAGCCTGTAAGAGCCGAGAGCAGCATTGTAGGGCAAGCACGGCAGAGGTACTTGGGTCGAATCAATCTCTTTTCACATAAATGTGTGTCTCAAAAAAAGAGATGCATAGATACCAATAAGCAAAATATGGAAATGGTGATTTTAGTGACTTCTTTACAGAATTACATAATAATGGACATTAGTATAAAAATCCTTTGGCATATGAAAATTACTATTATCCAGAAAATTTAAGTACATTGAAGGAATCCATCTTTGCCTGAATCTTTGGTTTGACAATGCTCCCTTTTTTGGACTGGTTACTTACTATTCAAAAATCTAACTTAACTTTTTCAGAGAAAAGAAAAATGCTTTAAGACTATAAATGATTTTACAGATTGAGAGATCATTCTAAACATTAAATTCTGTATGTTTTTTAAACAAAATTTTATTGAAGTATATCATTCATACATGAACATACATAAACAATAAGTGTGTAGTAAAAGTTGTGAATTTACAAAACAAACATGCATATCATCATACAAGGCTCCCATATATCACCCCACCATCAACACCTTGCATTGTTGTGAAACATTTGTTACAAACTATGAAATAGCATCGTCAAAATACTACTACCAACTATAGCCCATATCTTACATTTGGTGTATTTTTCCCCCAACCCACCTGATTATTAACACCCTATATTAGTATTATATATTTGTTATCGTTCATGAAAGAACATTCTCATATTTAGCCTGTGAATCACAGTCCATCTTCCACCGCTGGATTCCCTGTGTTATACATTCCCATGCTTTGTACAATCCAAAGTGTAAACTCAGTGGCTCTCATATTCGTCACAAAATTCTGTATGTCTGAATCACTCTATGTATCTTGTCTTTATCATTAATCACACATATAGTTCATGTACCAGTGACTGATGTGTGCAAACTATTTTGCATTCTAACTTTCTCAATCAATATTATTTGACACATCTCTCTCTACTGACATAGTCCACATACTAGCATTTGGAAGTCACCTCATATAAGAAAGAAATGGTTTAGTGTCTACATTGTCATAACTTTTCAAACTAGTCCACTAATATTGAGGAAAGCAGGAAGAACCTCTTGACCAGTTCCAAACATGTCTCTTGACAGCACAGATTCACAAAACAGCGCCAGAAACAAGTATCCAAGTTGCTCAGGGCTGTAGAACCTGTTACCTGAGGACTGCCAGAGGCAACGTCTGCACTTCCAAAGGTTTCCTCTACTGAGCCAAATTAAAGCTAAGCACTTATGTTATATAGTGGAGGGGTGGGGAAATCGCTCAGCAGTTAAAGATCCCCGCACTGTAAACCTAAAAGCACAAAAAGCAAAATATTTAGGGGGAGCAGTGCTTAAATAAATACAGGTGTTACTACTTAAGCCAATACAAACCAATACTATATAGCAAATCTGTATTTCAGAGAAAAGATTAAGCAAGAAAAGTGTTTGTGGTACAAAACGAACCTTCACTTTATCAAAAATCACCACAAACTCTATATGCATATGTAAGGCCCATCTGTATATTGAAAATAAATTTAAATTTACCAAAAAATGATATTTAACCCTTGAATATGTCTTTATCGTAAAAGGTCCCAAAGGTACAAACATTGAAGTACAAATTTTCAGAAGATATTTTTGTGAGTCAATAGGCCAGCCAATTCTTTGAAGATAAAATGAAAAAAAATAAGACACTAGGGGAATATATGGAAGAAAATGTCACTGTACATACAAGACAACAGATTTTACAGTGATGAAAGACACAATGTCTAAAATTTTTTATTAGTTCAAATTGTTTTAAATTTTTTTGTATTTTATTGGTTATTTTTTTAATTATTTCATTATCTTTTAATTTTATTTGGCTATTTTGTTGGCTTCATTTTTGGAGAGATTTGGGATCACAGAAGGGTCATGGCACTAGTGGGGGAGGATCACTGGCGTGGGGTGTCAGTGATGTGGGGATGCATGGGAAGGGGTTCACCTGGGCCATGCTTCTAAGACATATGAATATGTTCAAGTGGTCATGAGACATTTTCTCAGTGGGTGGAGATCCACACAATAACCAAAAGAATATTGAATTCCTATCCTGGGTAGTTCTGCTACATTCTCTAATAGGACAGCAAGAATTCCCCAAGTGCAAGGGCAATGTCTAGTGAAGGAAGACAGACCATATGCCAGGCCCTTGACATTGATGATTGTATTTATGAACCTATTCTTGTGAAATTGAAACTTAGCCTAGTATTATGTACTGCCTGAGAGTTACCTCCTGAAAGCCTCCTTGTTGCTCAAATGTGGCCTCTCTCTAAGCCAAACTCAGCATATAAATGCATTACCTTCCCTGCAGTGTGGGACATGACTCCCAGGGATGAGCTCCCTGGCACTGAGGGATTATTACCAAGCACCAACTAGCAATGCATCTGGAAAAAGACCTTCACCAAAAGGGGGAAATGGTAAATACAAATGAGTTTTTATGGCTAAGAGATTTCAAAATGAGTTGGGAGGTCATTCCAGAGATTACGCTTATGCGAGTCTCGGCAGGATGTCATTGACTGCCACAATAAACAGTGCCTCAAATAGTGGGGCTCCTGAGGGCTCTAAAGATATCCAGAAACTATAAGCAGGGCAGACAACTCAGGAATTCAGCACCTTGTCAGTGGGCCTTACTTTGGAATTTGTGCTCCCCAGTGTAACAGAGTTAGACTCATTTATAGGTTCTCTATACATGGCTCTTCTGTCCCTTTTATTTGAACTCACAATTAGCAGCACTATACTTGATAAATATATGTCCAAGTGTCTTAAATCTTTGGTCCGTCCATGTGCCAGTGGACCCCTGAATTTCAGCAGAGTTGCAACACCTACTCTCTAGTTCATTGGACTCACCCAGGACTACTAGAAAGGAGATAATGATGGACAACGCCCATCCCAAGGAACAGAGAGTGTCTGAAACTGCAAGCAAGATAGCGCCATTCATCTGCCCCATGGGATCTAAGGTCTCAATTAGAAGCAGTGTGGGCATCACCAT
>JAQZBX010040317.1:0-13455 GCA_029593785.1 Cabassous unicinctus | reverse complement strand
TGTTTTCTGGAGTTTTGAGGAAGAAGGCTTTGCCAGTTATTGTTAGTTATTCAAAGATGTTGTGAGTGAACAGCACCCTGAAGCATCCAACTTCACCATCATTGTTGACCTGAAGCCATCAAGTAGCTTTTAAAGAAACTTTCCTTTGTAGTATGACTTACATAACATAAAATGCACTGTTTGAAGTATGATGATTTGTGAGTTTGCCTATGGTACACAGAAATTGGTGCTGATCTGATTAAAAATCCTTAAATTTGGGAATTGGCATGAAAGACTTGGGGGAGATTGTTGTGGGAGTGAAAGCAAGGACATCCTTGACTAAATTGCTTCTTCCTTCTCATGTTCACTTGTTTGACAACTATTTCAATTTGGTTATTATCACCATTTGAAAGATGACAAAAGTATGGCACAGAGAATTTCAGTCAAAGGCCCAACAGCTCACAGGTGGTAAATACCTGACCTAGGGTTCAGACCCCAGTAGAATCAGAGTTCAGGCTCTTAATCACCAAGCCAGATTGACTCCTACAAGCCACATGGGAATTTAACTTGATACAACTTATTGAGCTCTTACAACAAAGCAGACCTTCTTCTTCCTCCCATATTTGACACTTATCTGCTCTAAGCTCCCAGCCCTTGACCCAAACCACTCTGACCCCAAACACCAGCCAATTGCCATGTTTGATATTCTCTTGCAGCAATGTTCTGGGCTCTGTATGACTGAAACATCCCAGAGCTTGCCTCATTTTCAAACATGTCTGTGGAGAAGATCAAAGACATCTGGTACCATATTCAACCTAAGTCTCATTTTTTCCTCCACAGAAAACTATCCACCATAAAAGCATTAGGAGTTCTATCTTGAAGGAGGCCAGTGCTCATCCACACAGAAAGTGGAGAGGCTTGCCAGTTGCATATGTGTGTACTAGGGAGGAAGGAAAGAGGCCACCCAGAATGGTCTTCCTTCACCAACCCACCCACTGCCCCCACCATTTCCTGGCAGGAAAGGCCTGAGAAGACCCCCAATCAGTCCATCCATGTGTGATAGAAAACACATGTCAGTGAGGAAAACAGGAAAGCCCTTGGAAAATAAGGAGGGTGATGGAATTTCCTCTTTCTTTCCAGAGGAAATTCTACTTCTGGAATGTGGATTTGAGGTGGGGAGAAGCCATGTTTCCCTGCTCTTGGGCCACTTCTAGAGAAATGCAGAACTGGTGAAGGAGAAGGTCCTTAGGGGCTAGAAGACTCACTGAGAATCAGCCTAGAGCAAGTCATCCCATGGCCCTCTCAGGCAACTACAAAGATCCAGGTCAGATGGTCACAAGCACCATTTTTTCTTTCCTTTTGATTCTACGAGAAATGTCATGGTTGATGACCCCTGGGACTAGACTCTCAAGGTTCACACTTTTGGGGAAGATTTCTGGCTGGGAAGTCTCCTAGACTTTCTGTCAAAGGGGAAATGCTACATCCAACCAGTGGTTCCAACTCAGAAGACTCTGTCTGCCAAGCCCACTCCAAGCAACACCAGGAGCCTTATATCACTTCTAGAAAGCTTTTTAAGAGGCAAGGCCCCTGAGGCTTGTTCAAATCAGATACCAGCTTTGCTTGCCCAAGTTTGATGCTGTGTCACAGTGAATTTTCAGTTGTCACCATCAAGCCTGGACTCACCAGTATTTGACAAGGGATCTTTGTCTGCCCAGACCCCATCTGTCACCTGCTCTCCTCCCACTTGCCACACCCCACCCCATCAACCAGAAGTCATTCCTGCACCAATCTGACCCTAAGGCCACCAACCCCACTCTGGATTTGGACCCACTGCAAGGCCTGAAACCTGGAAACCAGGAAGACAAGGGAAGCAACTGAGAGGTCTGGTCAGCTGGGTGGTCAGGAAATCACACAGACCAACACCAACAGCATCAAGGAACAGAGGCCAGCCCTGTCACCACACATGGATGGACCAAGCTAGCTGTGGGCATCAGGATGACCACCAGGTTGCTGACATCTGTGGGACTGGGAAGTCCAAGGCCAGGCCAGCTGCACCTGGTGCAGGCTGAACACATTACTCCTGCACTGGTTTCTGGCCTGGAGCCCAAGCCCAGACTCAGTTCTGCTTCCCAGCTCCCTCCTGCTGCACTCTCCATCCACCTGTTCCCTGTTTATTCATCGCATACACACCTACGACTGCTTTTTCTGCCCACACTCACCTGCTGCCACCACCCTTATGTCCAGGTGCATGTGCAACCCACTGCACCACTGTGAGTTCTGGCAGCCTGGATTGGGGTGGTGCCCCAAGGCCTGAAGCTACTGCAGGTATCCAGGATGCAGGATGTCAGTACCTTAATGGGAAGTGCCTTGAGTCAGATACAACTTAGGTGTGGGGTGTGGGTGCCTCTTGTCCCCTTGCTCCCACTCCTCACCACCTGTCAGTGGACCAAATGACAGGTTAGTCCTGAGCCACAAGGAGGGCTGCCCAACCAGCAGAGCTTTTGCCCTCTCTTGCTGTCCAATGATGGAGGCTGATCTGAATGGATTTCCTCTTCAGCAAAAGAGTGGAGTCTGTCCCCAAGTCACAGGGCCTGGAAGGAGAGCCTCCCCCCATGGCCTCCATAGGGATTTCCTTAGGACAGGGTCCCTCTCTGGACAGGAGCACAGGCAGGATAGGATAGCAGCACCAGAATGCCAGGTAAATGGCCATCTCAGCTGCTGGGGAGACCCACAGGCTGGGACAAGAAGCCCAGGCTTCTGTTAGGCTGAGGGTGAGTAAGCCCTGAGCCACTGGGGGGCTGCAGCTACCCACCATGGGCTGCCTTGGACCTGGGGGGACAGGGCAGGCAGGATGTAGTGAACAAAAGGCATTGAGGTCATATCCTGCCTCCACCTCATCTTGGTGGGTGGCCCAAGTTCCTTCCAAACTGTGTAAGTGTGGAAAGGACACCATGACTTGCCTCTGTTGCCTGGATTCCTCTTGGAGATGAGGTGCTTTTCCTCCTCCTCCCCTTTCCCTGAAAGCCCTGGATGCAGCGGTGACTTGTGAAAATGGCTAAGTCATCTTCTTTGTTGTCTGCATGGACTCTGGCCAGCCCTTCCAGAGGGCTGCAGGGGTGCAGGCACCTTGCTGGGCATAGTGCATGCTCAGAGGGGCCCTCCTTTTGGGGTTCAGTGCTCTGTGGTTCCCACCTGAGATTAATTGTATCTTTGAAAGTGTATTTTGTAAGCGGAGTCTGATGGAGTCATGGCATGGGCATGGGGCCTGTAGCCTCTGTGGAGTGCAGGCCTGCCTCCCACTGCCCCATCTCCCTGGGCAGGTCCCAGCTGGCTGCTTCCCTGACTCCTGTTGTCCTAGTGTCCTTCTAGGAGGTTGAGGCTGGTGTGACATGCAGTGTCTGTCAGGGAGCTTGGTTACACCATCCCAGCCCCAGCCTGGTGGCACAATGGCAATGCCAGAGCAACTCCAAGTGGGGCAAGCCCCTTGCTCACCCCTGGTCCAGGTTCAGAGTATATCCCAACATGGAGGATGCAATGCCCTTAGGCAGCGCTCATTTCCATGGGTTGCAGCAGCCAGCCATGGCATGGGTAGATGCTTGGCATGACTTCTCTGACCCAGACAGTGCATGGTCTGGTGGCTGTCAGGAAGGGACATCAGCAGCAGGTGGGCTATGTGCATGCTTGGAGTCAGGTGTACTGCCTGTGAGGTTCTGCACTCACCCCATGTATATCCCTGTGCCCAAGGGAGCACCAGATTAAATAACAAATAAAAAGTGTCATGGCAGGTGGGGAGAGAGACTGCATAAAAAGGAAAAATGTTTGCATTTTCAAAGCTTTAATGGCACTTTGCTTGCTTTTTGAACATGGGGTCCACACTTTGCTTTGTACTAGTCCCTCCATTCTGAAGCCTGTCTTGCTGGTCTGTTCTGGAGCCCTGTGCCAGCTACCTCTGCTGGATGGGGAGCTGCAGATAGTAGCAGCCCTGACTGAGGGCTGGACAGGATGCCAGTCACTGCACTTCAGGAGCTCCCATGGGCTGTCCCAGCTCTGCACAGGCCTCTCCTCTGCAGAGCTCCTTGAAACTCATGTCCTCCCATGGATGCACCCCCAGCCATGCTGGTCCTGGCCTCAGCAAATCCAAAGTGGGTTCAGTGCCCTGAGGGTTGTGAGCACCTGCCTCTACCCCTTCCCAGGTGTCCATACTGACCTATGAGTTAACCAGTAGCCAGGGAGGGCAGAGCTACATGACTAAGTACCTGTACCTCTCAGTTTCCCTCCCTGCAAGCTCTTCCCAGCATTGCAGTTGCAAGCTCACCTACCACCAACACAGCCAAGAAAGGCCATGATTTAGGGCTCTGTTCAAGAGGTGGCAGGCTACATCAGGGGCAGCCCTCACCTAGAAGCATGGTCATTTGCCTGGGCAGACTGTTCTAGATCCCTTAGGGGTGGCCTCCAACTCCTCAGCATCCCTGAGCCCAGGTGCCATGGTGCGATCTATGCTTCAATGTGCCCATTATTGGGGTCCTTCTCTTCCTGAATCTTTCTTCCCCACCCCATCCTGTATACTCTCTGGCCTTGCTTTCAAAATAAACCAGTACACCCAAGTCCTCTTATCTGCAGGTCTGATTTTGGTAGCACAAATGTCAAGACATTCTCAGAGGAATTGCTGGCCAGAGCCACTCATTGTCAGAGGAGGACTCTGCAGGAGCCTGCATTGTGTTCACTGACTGTACACAGCAGAGCTTTGACCCCAGGACTTAACCAGTCATCATGCAGGACAGACCAGGGGACTGAGGGCAGGCAGAGGGAGATCAAGGGACTGAGAGCAGGCAGCATTTACATAAAAGCAGAATAAGAATTACCCCTTTCCAAAGCCTCCCTGCATAGAAACATTTAAACCCATGTTAGCATCCAGGGCCACCTCTTCTGAACCACAAAAGTGAACTTTCTGATACTTCATGAAATGAGATTTCATGGAACATTTTCATGGGAGTTTTACACTGTCCACATCCAGCAGGAGTCTCCAGGGCCTTTCTGTGCCTATGCTCCTGCCTTCAGCTCCTCTGTCCCTAGCAGACTCTGCAGAGGCCAGGGTTTAGACTGAGGAGGAGCTGTCCTGGGTTAGTCCTCAGGGGGCTCAGAGACAGGGTGAGCTCCCCTGACCCAAACAGCTGTGTCTCCAGGTGAACCATGTCATCCCTTAGACCTCAGTCTCCTCATCTGAGAAATGGAAGGGACCCCAGGACCCTGAGGAACCCTCATTCCTTGAGCCTTCCTAAAGGGAGGTCTTGTCATTTTCCTGAAAAGTAATGAAGAGAAAGAAACCACAGTGGAAATTGACCTTTTCCTCAGTGCTACTTCTTATCTTGAATTTGAAAAAACAAACCACTTACTATAAAAAACACAACACTAATGCCTATTTACCAAATTTCACTACTCTTTGAGTCCTGTTATAATCCTTGAGATTCCTTCTTATTTTAATGAGCACTGTGACAATTGTATCTGTCATTTTTTTCTCTTAATAATTCATTTAACTAATATTTCTCATTTATATGGTAATCTTGGTTGTGAAAATATAGCAGGAATAAAACAGATAAAACCCTATCCTCCTGGAGCTCACACCACATTTGGGCATGACAGAGAGTAAATAAGAAAAGTCAGCTAAAATGGACAGAAGCAAAGCAGAGCAGGAGGATGGAAAGTGGTGTTGGGTATATGTGAAGGTGTAGTTAAGGTGGCCAGGCAGGTTGCCTGAGTATCCAGAGTTGGAGCCAAAGCTGGGCCATGCCTTGCTAAGGGCCTTTGCATTGCTATTCCTCTGCCTGGGTAATCAGGCTTTTACTAGAGCGTGCCTGGCAGGTTCCAGGGTAAACAAGGGCCCCATGATTGAACAGGGGCTATGCCAGAACCTGAGTCTGTAGGAATTTGTGGATAACAGGAGGAACTAACCTTGGCTTTAGCTCTGAGCAAGGGGGAGACTTTAGAGGATTTTATGCAGCAGCCTAACATGATCACACTTTGGTTTAGCAGGGTTACTCTAGCTGCTGGCTTGGTGAGACAGGGAGCCTTGTCCATGTGATCAGCTCTAGTTTAAGTTTCAACAGTATGATTCAGCTCTAGATTATGCCTCACCTGAATGATCAGCTCTAGTTTAAGCCCTTCCTGCTTGGTCAGCTCTAAATTACATCTCGCCTCCATAGTTAGCTCTAGTTTAACTCTGTCTGCATACATAGATCAAATTTCAGTCCCTCTTCTTTGGTTATCTCTAGATTAACCCCCACCTGCACACTAAATTCTAGATAATTTTTTATGAAAGGTGAGCTCTAGACAAATTTGCCTCCAGGCTCAGATCAAGTTTAAGCCACACCTGTAAGATCAGGTCAACTTTATGTCTGGTCTGCAATCTCAATTCTATTTTAAGCTCCACCTGCTTAGTCAGTTGCAGTTTAGGCCCTACCTCCATGCTCAGCACTAGTTTAAATCTCACCTTCACCCTTAGCTATAGATTAAGCCCAAATGATGTTCAGCTCAACTTTCAGTTCCAACTGTATGCTCAGCTCTAGAGGAGCTCTGCCTGCAGGCTCAGATCAAGTTTCAGTTCTGCCCCTATGGCAGGTGTTCTTAACCAGGGGTCATTGGGCCCCCAAGGAGTTCATGGAAGGATTTCAGGGGATCCAGGAGCTTGAATTGAATTAAATCAATTTTTATTTTCTCTGACCTTTCACTGAAATCTTGTATTTCCTTCACTTATTAATGTGTGCAATAAATTACTGTAGCATTCATTTCATATCACATTACAGTTGCTGCATATCTCAAAAATTGCTTATACTCATCTGTACTTCAAAATTATAGGCAAGTGGATGTGGCTCAGGTAACTGGGTTCCTGCCTACCACATGGGAGTTCGCTGGTTTGGATCCTGGTGCCTCCTAAAGAAGACAGCAAGCTGGCATGACAGGCAGGGATGGCAAGATGACACAACAAGAGACACAAGAAAGAACATAATGAGTGACACAACAAAAGCATGGAGAAGAGGTTCCTGGTGCCTCCTAAAGAAGGCAGTGAGCTGAAAAAATGGGCAGGCATGGCAAGCTGATGCATCAACATGATGCAACAAGAAATGTGGGGAGGAAAAGCAGAATGAGAGACACAAAGCAGGGAGTGGAGGTGGCTCAGGCACTTAGGCAACTCCCTCCCACATCAGAGGTCCCGGGTTCAGTTCCTGGTGCCTCCTAAAGAAACAAAGAAGATGAGCAGACACAACAAGTGATAAACAACAAGGGAGTGGGAAGAAAGAAATAAAATAAATATTAAATAAAATTTCAGTAGTTGTTAGAACTGACACTAGCTTACACGTGATCACAGTCCTGCTGTGTATAAGCTTTTGTGCAATGTAGTTGGCCAACTATCTTGCAACACAAAATAGGTAACAAACAGAAAAAGATCTCCCAAGTGGTGTCTGATCTTTTGAAGTATAGGGGCACCATTTTGGGAGGATAAATCACACGGTAGGCACAAGTTTTAAGAATTGAAAATTTCACTCTGCACAGTTATAATCGATGGAGCTATAACAAAAAATAAAAAAATGCAAAGCAAAAAATATAACCTCATGAAATAAAACATATCTGAAATACATAACACATTCAACATGTGCTGCATGATTATTAGCAATTTCAACAGAGACACTTTTGTTGAAAATTTATTGACCGTGATGTTAGTCAACTTTATTATGTAACCAATCATATAGAAGAAACACAGTTATGACATTATAATTAATAACGAAATCATGAAAAATGACAGGTCAAAATTGTCTTATGTGACAAACACAAAAATGATTATACATTTTATCTGGACAACATGGTCACCTTTGTTGTGCAAAGAAAATCTGTGTGGTTTTCCTGACAGCTTGAGAAATCTATCTGTTTGTTATCTAATCTGTGCTGGCAACTCAATGCCTATTAGTCATTCAGCTACCAAATGGTGAATTTGAACACTCTCACTTTGGTTGCCCAGTGATTGTGTTTACATTAAAGTATTTCCCTGTGTACAATTATTTGTTAACAAATAAGTAAAAGTAGGTAAGGTGTTTTCATTGATTGTTAAAATTTTACAAAACTGGCCAGTTAAAATGAGAATTTGTAACTTTTCATATGTAGCATACTTTAAACACGAATAGACACACTGGCTATGAGTGTATATCAGGCACACACACCATGAGTTTGTTGATCCATTCAATCAATTTTTATGTCTTTCAGTTGCTCATATTGCAGCATATAACTGTCTGTGATCCTAGCTATGTCGTCAAATGTGATCCTAGCTAAGTCTGTGATCCTAGCTATGTCTGCCACATGCACTATATGTTTTTCTTTGCTGCTAGGTTTCTGGGAAAGTTCTGAAATCCATGCAACTTTATGTACAATTCTAGGAAAGATACCAAATTCCAGAAAGGACATGAATCTTGATCCACCACTCTAATCCATGTGTCTAGCCAAGAGTTAAAAATTACTTCTTTATATGCATATTTATCAAACAAATAAGTTAAAAGTGTTAAAAACTTCAATTAAATTATATATTTTGTTTTGCAGACCCAATTTAAGTTGAAATGTCAAAGAAAAGGAAATACAATGAAAGTTATGTGTTATTTGGTTTTACTTGTCTCACTGAACATGATGGAACTCAAAAACTGCAGTGTTTTTTGTATGGAAAAATTCTTGGAAATGGAAGTATGAAGCCAGCAAAACTGAGAGACCATCTCATGTCTGTCCATGCTGAGAATGCAACTAAAGATGTAGTTTTTTTCATATGAAAAAAGCTCATTTTGAAAAAGCAGGGATGCTTACAAATGTTGGATTTGCCATTTCATGAAAGCCTCTGTTTGAAGCATTCTATAAAATTAGTTAATGGCTTTCCAAGCAAAAGAAACCCCACATTATTGGAGAAACTTTAGTAAAGCTGTGTGCACTGGAAATGGTCGAATTGGTGTGTGGACTGGAACAGATGAAGAAACTGGAAGTGGTTCCCTTATCAAATAATGTAATGAACTCTAGAATAGTTGATATGTCTTTTAATATTTTAAAACAGGTCATCCAGGAATTGACAGCCTTGCTATTCCCCTTCAGTATGCAATTTGATGAAATTACAGACATATCTTAATGTAACCAACTCCTTGTTTTTGTTTGCTATATTCATGCTGATGCCATCAATGCATTCTTATTTTGTGAGTCTCTTTTGGAAAATACAAAGGCCATCGATTTTTCAAAATGGTAAAAAGTAATATTCCCAAACAAAACTTTGGAAAGAAAAACTTCATTCTCTTTGCACTGATGGAGCTCCTGTGATGCTTGGTAATACATCTGGTTTTGCTACTTTAGTAAAAAAAGAAGCTCCTCAAGTCATCATCACTCATTGCTTTTTATACAGACATGCACTGGCAGCAAAGACTTGTCCAACAACCCTGAAAAAATTTTGTCAACAGCCATAAAAGTTATTAACTTTATAAAAAAATTTCTCTGAATGATCCTGTTTCTAAAAGATATTGTCAAGAAATGGGAGCAGAGTATGAAGTCCTTCTCTACCCCACACATGTGTGCTGGCTTTCAAGAGGACAGATCTTGAAGCTCTTGTTCGAACTAAGGGCAGAATTTTGACATTTTCTTAAAGAAAAAGAAAGCTCACTCTTAGAACATTTTGAAAGAAAGGATTTTATCCATGGGTTGGCTTACCTTGTAGATAATTTTCACCATATGATTGAGATAAATCTTTCCTTTCAAGGTCATGATGTCACCATTATGGATGCAACTGAAGTATTACAAGCTTTCTTGGGTAAGTTACCAATATGGAAGAAGAGAGGAGAGGTTATGTTCTTGCAAACTTTCCAGTCTTGGAGGAAGTACTTTACCAAGAGGGAGTTGAAGTACAAAATACTCTGCCATTTTTGGGAAAAAAGATATCTGCAAAGAATTGAAAACATTACATAACTCTTTTAAAAGTTATTTCTATCTTAATGGCATGAAAATTGAACCATGGATCTGCAATCATTTTTTTTCTTATATAAACTGTATCAAAGATGTTGACTTAACCAAAGATGAACTGATTTATCTTAGGACAAAAACTTGTTACAATTTGAGTTTAACTCAACAAGCCTAGGAGAATTCTGTTGTTCCCTGGAGAAGCCTATCTTCATCTTATAAAGTGAGTCATGGAATCTTTGATTCCATTTGCAACAATACATTTTTATGAATTGGGATTTTCAACACTTGTAACAAAACAAAAAATCAAACTCAATTAGATGTCCAACATGATATACCAGTTCCTTGTCAAATACTACATCACAGTTTAATTTTCTTATTTAAGATAAACAGCAAAAGTCTGCACATTGACGTCTTTAAAATATAAAATTTAACTTTAACTTTCTTATATTTTTGATGTACTAAATTATCATTTAATGTTTTAAGAAAGAAGTACATATGCACAGTATTTTATCATATGTTTTTTATTTTAGTAACCATGTTTCAATATACATAACTGATTACCTTTGTAATTGTATTTTATGCATTTAAAAACATTATCATTATTGGCCACTGGTGACTCTGGGGGCAGGGAGAGGGAAAAACAGTTGTAATATGGAGGCTTTTTTGGGACTTGATAATCATCCTGAATGACATTGCAATGACAGATATAGGCCATTTTATATCATCATATAACATGCAGAATTGTGTGGGAGAGAGTGTAGACTACAATGTGAACTATGGTCCATGCTTAATGGCAAAGCCCCAGGATGCATTTATCAATTGCAATGAATGTGCCACCTTAATGAAGGATGTTTATGTGGGAGGTTGTGGTAGGTGTGGCAAGTGGGACATATGGGAATCCCTATATTTTTTGTGTAACATTTATGTAATCTAAATATCTGTTAAAAATTTTAAAAAAATTATTATTAAAAAATGCATTCTCATTATTCTTGTGGGGATGTGTTGGTGTGGGTATGATATACTCATTAAATACTACACAGTATAATGTGGTCTTAGTATGATTTTTACTTTGATCTAGTGTGTTCTGAGTGTAGTGGATAACTGCCTGCAAAAAGATTGGTAAGGATGGCAGAGATGGTTTTATGATACCATGGGAAATCTTGAATTTCTAAATATTTGCCAAAATCACCATTTGAACAGATGTTGAACCATGTTAGGTTATCAGGATATTGAAATTATGAGAAAGTTGTAAAATGTAATTTTAAATAATCCTGAAATTTTATTTAAAGATATGCTGCTGTTAAGTGTCATAAAACTGTCTGCCACTACATATTACAACTGTGATTTTCACTTGACTGGCAAAGGGGTCCATGGTACAAAAAATGTTAAGAACCTCTGCTCTAGACTATAGGTTACTAGAAGTTAGAATGTGGGATGAGAAAGAGGAGCTGATGCTGAGTGTATGTAGAATGTTTAATAAGGTGGATTATAAATATAGGGAAATGGATAGAGTTGATGGTAAAACATTATAGTGAATATAACAGCATAGACAAGGGAGGATAATGACAATTGAAAGACAGATAGAGGATAATCTCGGGTCTGTATAACATACTTTTTGGTGTGGATGATGATTGCAGTTATTGGTATAAACACGAGAATGTTCCTGTATTATAAAATATTCAGAATATTGAGATACATGGAAAAATGCAACCAATGTAAAATATAACCTATACTTATGAATAATATTGTCATATTTTTACAGCAATGGCAAAGAGGTTACCATATCAGTGTTAAAGGTCAATAATGGGAGGTATAAGGGAGTCTGGGATTTTTCCTTCTGGAGGAATGAAAATGTTCTGAAATGGACTTAGTGGATGACAGAACAACTCTGTGATGAAACTGAGGGCCACTGAATGTACACTTTGGAAAGGTCTTAGAAAACAGGGGACCGTAAAACACAGTGAACCCCATAGTGAATGATGGACAGTGGTTAACAGTACAAATATGAGAACATTCTTTCATGAACTTTAACAAACATACAATACCTAATATATTGTGTTAATAATAGGATGGTTTGTGGGGAAAATGCACCAAAGATAAGCAAATGTGTCACAACAATGTAAGTTGATGTTGGGGCAATGTATGGGAATACTGTATGGTATGCATGATTGTTTTGTAAACTCATAACATCTCAAATTAAAAAAAGTAATGGATACCATGTCTGCATAGAAGCTTGTATCTTAAAGGGGTGCCAAAAATAAATGGTTTTATATGTAAGAAAATGTATTTCACTGGGTTTAAATGTTCACTGATATATAATTTAATATTCAATGATAAAGATATAAATACATATTATTTAATATTTTTAACTAAGCTTAATATTGACTCATACATCTTAGTTATAGAATGAGGAAGATTATTTCACCTCAAAATAAAGACAATAAGAAGAAAAACAAAACCAAGATAGCAGATAATTTGAATATAGAAGAATAGTATCAGGAAAACTATTCAGATATTTCCCGCTTTAGAAAACTCTCTAATAAATATCTATCCTAATCACATGTATCAAAATAATCTGTGAGACAAGAACAAGAATTTAAATAACAATGTAAAATCTTTGTTCATGGAAGAAGTCATCTAAAAGTCTGGCATAATAGAGCATATTTAAAAACCAAAATTATATTTTACAAGGTATATTTAGAAAAGTCTTTTCATATTTATCCTGTCTATATGATTCACACAATTGTGATAACATAATATTTTAATTAGTTATTGGCTCATTCTTCCTGCATTTCTCTTTGAAATTATAAGCAAATGTATATTCATACATTCACATATATCTCTACCTATAATTTCATTTCCTCTTTGTTCCTCACAGCAACATAGTGTATGCTTTGGATCTTACTTTTTTACTTAAATCTCTATTCTAAAAATTCCATATCATTTATTCAGCTCTCTCAATATTTTCCACAGCTGCAGAGCCCTCCATTTTGGAGAAAGAGATTATTGAACTAGCCCCCAAAGCATGGACATTGAGGTTAACAGCTTTTAAAACAATACTGCCATAAATAATCTGATGTACAAGAGTTTGGTATTGCTTGAAGTGTATTTTCTGCCTAAATTCCCAAGAGTGAAGTTACAAGGTAAAAGATAAGTGTATATAGAGTTTTGTTAGATAATTAACAATCATTTCTATTACACTGCTTGCATTCCTACAATAATGTCTAAGGTTATCTCTTTCCCCACAGCCTCACCTTGTCAAGCTTTTGAAATTTTGCCCATCTAAGTGAGAAATGAGTTCTCTGTATAGTGTTAATTTGCATTTCTTTTATTATGCACAAAATTAAATGTTTTTAAATATAAAGACCTTTTTCTTTTTCTTTTCTGTTAATTTTAATAACTCTTTAGAGTTACCTAATTAGCCTGTTGCAAATAGTCTCTCACTGGAATCTTTGGGATGTCTATGTGCTGGCTGTGCCCTGAGCCTCAGTGGAGTTGCAATACATG
>JAQZBX010040316.1:0-22718 GCA_029593785.1 Cabassous unicinctus | reverse complement strand
AAAGGACATTTACAAAAAACAGACCATTACCATTATTCCTTTTTTTTTTTTTAAGGATTTTTAACTCTAAAAGTTTTCCTACTTGATATGCAATAAAATATATTACAATGATCACCTTTTAATGCTTTATTCATTGATTAAAAGAATATACATTTAACATAAACCATACAACATCAGTCATCTGGTCAAACATTCAGCTGGTTTCCTTATAGTTACTGTCAGGAGTTATTTTATCTGATCACATTTATAAGACAAAATCTCACCACATCTGGCATTTACACACTGTGCCAGTGAATTTGTACTACCGATGTACATATAAAATCTGCATGGTATGTGTTCACTGATTCAAAACAGTGCAAAACTGTCAAAAGGTCATTTTAATATAAGATGGTGTGAGGATGATCAAATTCACATGATGACCTTGGCCCCTGGCTGTTGGCACCAGTGAGGCAGCCACAGTCTTCACTTATCCTTGGGCCTGTGTCCAAAATTAGCTGATAGAACTAGCTTGCAAATGTTCCCTAAACAATCCTGGGGCCACGGACACCTGAGGAACATTAACATAGTATGTTATATAATCTGATTGACATGTTATTCATACCAGTATATCAATATGTATTGCTGGGCAAAAATGAGTTCATCTGTGCTAATAAAAAGCAACAGTTCAGCCCAAAGTCTACTGATTATCTTGCCATTCAGCTGCAGCCTGGTATGAACCATTATATTTCTCCTCATGTGTGTGTGTGTGTGTGTGTGTGGTTTTTTTCCTTAAAGATTTGTTTATTTACTTTATCCATTCTATCCCCCCACCACCCACTGTTTGCTGTTTTGTGTCCATTCCCTGGGCAATTCTCTGTGTCTGTTTCCTACCCTCTCTTCTCATCCTTCTCCTCCTGTCTTCACCAGGATTCAATCCTGGGAACCCCTGATGTGGGAGAGAGGCATCCTACCATCTGTGCCACCTCAGTTCCTGTTTTTTTGGCATGTCTCATCTTGGCTCTCCCCTGCATCTCTCACCTCTTATGTCATCATCTTGCTCTGTGGCTCAGTGGGGCCTGGTGGCACATGCATCTTCTATATATATACATTTATTTATTTATTTATTTATTTTACTGGTAGGTCCCAGGGATTGAACCCAGATCCTTCCATATGGGAGATGGATGCCCAACCATTTGAGCCACATCTGCTCCCCTCTTGTGAGTTTTTTCATTTGTACCCCTCATGAGTCCCTGTCTTGGAAGTGATTAACAGATGATAAAACCATTTGTAAAACACATGTAAACTTTTTCCATAAATAGAAACATATCTGGACATCTGTTGCATAAATTGTGTTTCCCAAAACTTACAATAGAGCAGCCAGGGCTCAGCACTGCTGAGCACCCATGCTGGCTACTAACTTTAATGTTGCAGATTGTCCTTTAACATTAAATGCACAACATTCATACCACTTAAAACTGGGTGCAGGTGGAAGTCACACAGAGACCACGTCTGTACCGCAGTTGCCCTGAAACAGTTAAATTGACTTTTGAAAGTGCTCAGATATAACAAAGTTTTAAAACATACTTCATGGAATGTTCTTCATGTATCATAGCAGCTCATACCTGTGGTAGAACAAGCTTTCAGTTTTCCTTTCTTTCCTTTACATTCCCTATTCAGTGAAACAGGTGAACATCATTATTTTCTTTTATTTTTCTGAGTTCTGAGATTGCTGACTGAGCCACAGCAGAGCTGTATACCTCAGAATGAAAATTGACCCTAAACATTTCAATCTAGCAGTATCTGGCAGGCAAGAATGGGCCAGCCCTTGTCAGCATGTTGGCACTTCTTCATTTAAATCTATTCTTTGGCAGCTGACACACGTGATGACAAAGAAAAACCCAGTGACTTGTTGTGAGGTGTTTCACAGCTAACGTTTACTTGAAAGCATGTGTGTTTACAATTTTGTGTTATGGTTCTCATTTAGGAGGTTTTACCCTGTAATGCAATTTATTTCTTTCTCTACTATTTGAAATCTGGCCTAAAAAGCTATCTTGAATGTATAACATATTGATGAATAAAATTAAGTTAGAAACAGTTTTTAAAAATTCAACAATTTGAGTTTTCATCCTTATGTAAATGCATTTTTTAAAAAAGGATTAAGGAATGTTCTCTAACATTGTACTATGCAAAACTCAGCATGGTAACTGGTGATATAAACTATTGTATGTGTAATGAAAGTTAAATTCTTGGCTTTTCTGTTAAAGAGAACTCATTTTGGATCAAATTACCCTCACTTCTTCCATTTCAAATCAAAATTAATGAAATGCTATCAGAATGCATGAATTCAATGCACTGCATGCAAATCCACCAGGCTATGGATATAAATCTATATATGTATAAAAATAATTTGGCTCCTGGGCTCTGAACTCTGATATAGACATATCAAAAACATCAAAAAGACAGAGTAACTCAGTTAAAAACAAAGCTATCCTGCAACCTCAGATAACCTTCAGTTTATCTCCCTAGGGTTTGGTAACAAGTCCATTAACCATGAAAGCCCTTTACATTGTTACTTTGAACTTCTAAACCAATACCTGACTACATTCTTTGATCAAGAAGTAGAATGTACATATATAATTCTATAAAGCTAATACTGATTAAACACAGCACAAAGGGATTAATTCACACTACTGGAAAAAAACAACCATAATAGGATCCAATTTGCATATGTAAGCACAGGAATTGTACATTTTTTAAAAAAAGCTAAATGTCTTTGCTGAAGCTTTGCATCTCTCTGTAAAAATGACAATTTGGTTCAGTGAAGACACCAAGTGACTCGATGTCCATGACAGCATGCCGAGGCTGATGCAGGCCCTGGGAAACCTGCTTAATAAGTTTATGAACCAGATCCACATCCTTGTTGGCCAGTTCACCTTGGGCAAAATCAATGCTTTCTTCAGTGACTTCAAGCACTTTTAGATCACAGCCATAACGAGCAGCAATGGCACTGAGGTTGTGAGCCCACACTGTGTGCCCATGGCCTGCAAGAAGAGAGAGCTTTGGGCACCTTCCTGCTAATTAAACCAACAGATCTTCATTCTGGTTGTAACTAAGATCTGGACAACCAGACGTGTCAATCACATCATTCATTAAGATAAAATGACTTAGGAACTTGTCATACTGGCTGAATATGAGATCAACAGTAGCCCCTGAAACACAAGTGACGTAGCTGTCAAAATGAATCTGCTCGAGCGGTATACTGGGTTCAGAATCTTTAACATAGCTTCACTCTTGATATCAAAAGCCATTATACAGACCCGAAGGTTGGTGCTCTTTCATGACAGGGCTTTCCAGTGTACATCATTTGGCATGCTGTCCAGAGACTTGTGCTTCACGGAAACATTAAGAACCAGGAAAGAAAGTCGGTGCAAAGGCATGTGGTTGCTATCAGCTAAGACTCTTGCCATTTCAGCGGTAAAGTCACAGAAATCCAGGGCAAGTGAGTGCAGGTTCACAAATCACTCCAGTTTGACTGCAGTGCTAAGAGTGCTGTTCCCAGGAATATTGCTGTCCAGTAAAGTCAGGTGCTCCATGGTGTTGGCAATAGACTTTGAGAGAGATGACAGTGATGCTGGGGTTACTATTTTCAGCATAAACCCACAGGACAGCCACTTAAGTTGCCTACTATTACTCAGTATTTCTTCAAACAGCTGCTGAATTTTTTTGATGTTTTTTTACCATCAGGGTCTCCCTTGCTGAGATATGTATTTGGCAAACTTCCTTGCTGCTGTAGATGCTTAGGTCTCCAGAAAGACTAAAGTTCTGGAGGTGCCTGTTGCGCATGCTGAGCAACATGCATGACACCATCTCAAAGATGCATAGCACTTCCAGTCAAACTGCTGAGAGTTGCAGGGGCCGCACTTCTCCCACAGCCCAGGTGAATGGGCCGCCGCCCCGCCCCCTGGCCGCCATCACTCAGGCAATTCTCTGAGGCAAACTCCCAAGAACCAGCAGCACTTGCGCATGAGGAAATTCGAGCCTGGGCTCTTCTGCAGAAGACTGACAACTGCTGTGGAGTTGCAGCCAGAGCGCTGGATGAGAGCAGGAAGAGGCACTGGCGCCAATGCCCGCAGGAAGCCGAGGCCCACAGCCCCTCCTGGTCACCGGCTCCCAGGCGCACCTCCCCCAACCGAGCCCCCAGAGCAGCCACCACAACCAGCACCACGCTACTCAGGCTCCCTGGCTGGGTTCAAGCACCGGGCCTTCCGTGTTGCCCCACTGACCACCATCAGTCTTAAAGCTAAAAGATTGGATGGTATTTCCCTTAGATCAGCAAAAAGAAAAGGATGCTGGTCATGGCCCCTTCTATTCAAAATTGTTCTAACGACTAGAGCCAGTCCAGTTAGGCAAGAAGAATAATAAAGATTGTAAAAGAATAAATTCAAGGATCTTGTTTTGAAATATATGTAGTCTCATAGAAAATGCTCAGGAATTCACAGGAATCTATTAGAATAAGAGAGTACGCAAGTTTGCAGGAAATAAGATCAACATAGAAAAAACAATTGTATTTCTATACACTGGCAATTATCATTCACAAAATGAATTTAAAATAATTTCATTCAGAATAACATCAAAGAATAAAATAATAAATGCTTAGGAATAAAATTAATAAAAAGTGCTAAACATATACTGACAGAGTATATTTTTGAACAAATTCATGCTTTAAATAAATGGTAAATCACTTAATGTTTCTGTTTCAGAATACTTATATGATAAGACTACACCTCAAATACTCTCAAATTTCAACATTATTCATGCAAAATTTCCAGCTGATTTATTTGTATTAAATGACAAACTGACTCTTAAAAACCATGTTATTGTGAGGGAGCAAGAATAGACAAAATATGTCTATAAATGAAAGATAAAGTAGGAAATCTCATAATTCTCAATTTCAAAGCTAAATATGATTCAATGGTATTTAGGAAAATGTGGTGCAGAAAAAAAAGATAGATATATAGATCAATTAAATAGACTTCAGAGTCCAGAAATAAATCCATACATGTGTAATTAACTGATTTTGATAAAGTTGTCAATACCATTCAAATGATAAAAATAGGCTTTTCAACAAATGATGCTGCAAGAATGGGAAAGCCATGTAGAAAAACATAAATTTGGTGATTTATTTCATACTGTACACAAAAATAAAGACAAAATGATTCATAAACTTAAATGTAAGAGCAAAAACACTACATATCTTAGAAGAAAGCATAGCGACAAATTTTTATGACTTTGTACTTAGAAAAGAATTCTTTGACATTCGGTAAAAATTATGAGCAACAAAAGAACAAAAATTGATAAATTTGTCTTCATCAACATTAATAACTTTTACTCAAGGGATCACCATTAAGATTGTGAGGCAACAACCATTACAATAGGCATCTTCCATCTCCACAAAAATAAGAGGATGGAAAGAATATGTGCATATGGTTAATAAGTACATGAAAACTAGTGTTGCATGATTTTTCTTTAGAGAACAACAAATCAAATTTACAATGTGATACCACTTCACACCCACTACACTTCACACCCACTAAAGTTACTAGAATAAAAAATTAGGATAGAAACAAGTTATTGAGATGATGTGGAGAAATAAGAACACTGTTACACTGCTTCTTTTAGGAAAACAGACTTGTAGGTCCTCAAAGGATTAAACAAAATGACCATTTTGACCCTGCAGTCCCACTGTTAGGAATATACTCAAAAGATTGAAAACTGGGATTCAAAAATATCTGCACACAAAAGTTCATAGCAGCATTTTTTTTTACAATAGCCAAGGCATGGGAGCAATCCTGTTGCTCATCAACAGATGATTGGATAAACAAATTGTGGGATATACACTCAGTGGAATTTTATACAGCTGTACAAAGGTATGAAATTCTGGTGCATGCAACAACACAGAGAAATCATGAAATGTGTTGTTGCATTAGCTAGGTCAATACAATATGTAAAAATTTGGTATGATTTCACACAGAAGTAATTTCAGGAATATAAAATTCATAGATAGAGGAAGTAGATTAGAGGTTATCAGACTCAGGAACTAGTTAGGACTTAATTTTTAATGGGTAAAGGATTCACTTGGAAGTCATAAAAATCTTGTAATAAAGTTAGTGCTGACAGCACAAAATTGGGAATTTAATTAATATCACTTAATTGTACACATGAAAAGATTAAAACGTGAAGTTTGGATTGTGTTTATATCACAAGGATCATTGATTTTAAAAAATGATTTATTATTTGTTATCACTGGATAAACCTTGGAACAATTATGGTAAGTGAAAGAAGCCAGTCATGAATGACCACATAATTTGTGACTCATTTCATATTACAGACAAGCATAGCAAAGCCTAGAGAGATGAAACACATTATTTGATGATTAGGGCTAGATTACGGTGAAAGGATAGAAAGGTGATACCTAGAGTGTCTGTAGTTTCTTTGTGAAGTGATGAAAACCTACTAATATTGACTCTTATGATGGTGGCATGTATTTGTGGAATATAATAAAAATATTTAATTATACTATCTTAAATGGGTGAATGTTATGGTATATAATTTATGTATCAATTCACTATTAATAAAAAAAGATTACTAGTTGTCTGGAGAGAGGGAAGAAGGAATGGGTAGGATTTATAGAAGAACCAGTGAAAACTTTAGGTGTTCATTTTCTGGTTGAAATGATGTTACAGGGGTGTGTGTGTGTTGTGTGTGTGCATATATATATATATATATATATAGTTATATATGCTTATCAAAGTGTACATTTTAAAATGTGAAGATTATCATATATCAACTATACTTCAAAAATGCTGCTAAAAACTAACAAATAGATAAATTGTTAGGCTGGAGTGATAGAGAGATAGATAATCACACCTGTGAAAAACCAGGAACTCCTTTAAAGACATCTGAATGAACTCTGGTCCTCTCTGCATTCCTTAAGTAAACAGTAGTAGAAAGCAATATCACACAATACTCTTATTACACAGAGGGATGTGTAAATCACATAAGGCCTGCTTCAGTCTGTTTGGGAGCTGATTCAGGAGAGCACAAATCTGGGGCTCACTCTCATCAGTCATATGATTTTGGGATGTCGTCCAACACTTCCACACTTCAACACTTGTTTGAAATTTTACATCTGCAAAAGGTAGGTAGCACTGACATCTCCTTTACATAGATTCTGTACATATATGTAAATGAAATAAGACCATGGGTTCTAAGTGTTTATTCCAGCAATAGCACATAATAAGAAATCATATTGCCTCAAATGCTATCATTGCCTCCCAACTACCCCAGGACACTCCTATCTTCTCTGGGCACTTCCCTCACCCAAGGTTCC
The DNA here is from genome assembly GCA_029593785.1 of Cabassous unicinctus. Classification (NCBI taxonomy): domain Eukaryota; kingdom Metazoa; phylum Chordata; class Mammalia; order Cingulata; family Chlamyphoridae; genus Cabassous; species Cabassous unicinctus. The sequence goes on along the minus strand of JAQZBX010040316.1, from coordinate 15,349 downwards.
AACCCCAGAGCTTGCTACCTAGTAAGAGGACTGGCAAATAGGGGCTCTCCTTTTGCTGATGCAAAGCAGCCCAGCTGAAACCCTGCAGCTCTGGTAGAAGAGCCCCAGCTCTGGGATTCCTATGTGTTCCCATTTGGTCATCAGGGATGAATACAAAAGAATCAAAGTCAAGTTAAGGTGAAGCTGGGTTTTCCTTAACACTATTTCATAAGGCCATTTTATGGGGAATTAGAGATACTGAGAAAGTTAGTTGATGTGAGTGAGAGAAACAGTGGATGAGGCTGTTTTCCTGACCAGGATGGATTTGCTTGAAGGTGTCCAGTTGGTGGAGTCTGGGTGAGATTTCATACAGACAGTGGGTCCCTGGAATCATCCTTGGCAGACCCTGGATTCACCTCCAGTAGCTACAACACGACCTGAGACCCTCAGGCTACAGGGAAGGGCTAGAGTGTGTCTCACACATTAGCAATGCTGCTCCTACCACACACAAGGCAGACCGGGGAAGGGCCAATTCCCCATCTCAGGGGCTTTGACAGGAACATGCTCTGTCTGCAGATGGACAGTTTGAAACCTGAGGATACAGCAGTGTATTGCTGAGTGAAAAACAGTGAGGGGAGGCAGTGAGAGAACAGACTCAATCCCACCTTGCAGGGCAGCTCAGGGGTGCTGGGCTGCAGGAATTGTCAGGAACCACTAGACATGGGTCTCAGCCAAAAGAGAAGGTGCAGAGGGAGGGTAAAGGCTTGCTTCCTGTTAGGTCTGGGGTTTCCACTATGTATACATGTTTCCCTTAGGAAGCACTCTATATTTAGGATTGTGTTCCTTCTACTGAAGTGTCTGAATAAGGAATGTTTCATTGTAGTAACAGGAAAATTCTCTCAAGCAGACTGTCCATTTTAGAGGCACAAAGCACTCTGCCAGTGGTCACCAGGATGAGAACTGAGTCATCTCAAGGGAGCCCAGTCACTCTTTTCCAATCAAACTAAGGAAGAGACCTCAGTGGGATTCCCTGATTAGCAGAGTCTTTGTGATTCAGGTTAGAACAAGGAGGGAGGCTATGCCAGGGTGAGTAACTTATAAACCATAGTGGATTTCACATCTGATTCTCCTCCTCACTCAAAAGTGTGCATGTCAGGCTCAGCAGTGGGCTGGTTTCCTCTTTTGGTCCTAATCCATTTTCTTTCTCCCAAGTTTAACAAGATCATAAGCATGTCCTTGAGCCAAAATGTCCCATCAAATGAGTCCTGCTTCTCCCAGGACCTGACCAGCATTAGTGTTGCTCCCAAGCTTGGACCTTGGCTCAGAGTAGCCCAGAAATCTCCTGACTTTCTCACAACATTAGGATGATCTCATGTGATGGAAGAAGCTGTGCATTCTCAGGGCTAGCACACTATGTACCGCTTTTAATACAAGAAAACTCAGTTTTATTTCATTCTCTTTCATGAGAAGTAGCTAGATAACCTGTTTGTAAATACTGGATTCATGCTTAATTTATAAAATGCTCCAGGGAGACTCTTGAGTGTCCTGTGCACTGGGCACAGCTCCCACTGCAGGATGAGGGCAGGAATCTCCAGGCTAGAGGGGAGGGGGACAGGGAGGGGTAGGGGGAGGTGAGGACAGGTCACCGGCAGGATCCAGGCCTCCTTATACTAGGGGCACCTCTTGTCTCTTTTCTCATTCTGTGATCCTCTCAGCTTGGGAAGAACCTCTTAATTTATCTGTGATATAGTGATGGATGACCAGACATGAGGCTGTGTGACCTCACTCCTGAGCCTGCTCCTTTGGAAATATGTCTATAGAGTCCAACCCTGCCCCTGGTTGCCTGCTGCTACACAGGTCATTAACCCCCTGAACTGCACCTGGAGCACCCCCTTAGCTCCCCCATGGTCATCTTTCCCTTTCCCCAGAGCCAGGCAGACTAATCTGACAGTCCAGTTTTCATCTTATTGGGAATGTCTTTATAAATGGGCTCCATGTCTGTATCTCCACCTGCTTGCTGGACACCTGCACCTGATGCCTCACAGTATCTCTGGCCTGCTCTAACCTCCAATATCCCTCATTCTCCACAGATGTTGCATGGTTCCCTGCTGTTTTTACACAAACCTTTCACAGTAGCCACAACCAGTGCATTTTAATTCCTCATAGAAACCTTTCCCTCATGTTCATCTCCTCTCAATATGCAACTGAAGATGAATCAGAAAATGGAAGAACAGTCCCCTCATAACCCACTGGATACAACATTGCCCAACCCCCTTGCCATGTTCACAATATCACATATATTCTTATACTTGTGGATGGTGTTTCTCAAAAGAAGACAGTTTATTTGTTTGTGTGTGTGTGTGTGTGTGAGAGAGAGAGAGAGAGAGAGAGAGAAAGGGAGAGAGACAGAGAGCTAGACAGAGGTGACACAGGCTTAGTGTGTAGAGACATCCTGCCCACACACACTTATCATTCCCCTTCCTCCTGGGATCACAGTTAACACACATTTCCAGCCCCTTAATAGCAGGGAAGGTCATATGATTGACTTCAGAAAATGGACTGTGCACAGGGATAATCTATGCTGCTTGCAGGCTTGGACAATTAGAATACACCCCACCTGGAATTTCAAATTCTCTTTCATCCTGCATCTAACTTTCTGTTTGCCAGTTGAGGGTGCTATGTTACAAATTGGTGTGCATCTCAGGTCATGAGTAATTTCTTGAAACAAAAATTCTACTCCTTAGCAAGATTTTTAGCCTGGTCACCTTATAAACAAAAGTGAGCAATCCATTTACCTTTCTTGTTATATTTTTATTCCACTGAGATGTGTGGTTATTTGTTATAATAGTTAGAGTACTTTGTTAGATAGAGCTGGACAAGAGTATGTAAACAATTAAAACCCTGGAGAGTCAAGCTGGAGGTTTAGTAAACAAACTGAAAACTAATCAGGAGGAAAATATTAAAAAGTTGATGTCAACACCTGTGATTTGTCAGATCCAGGAACTGTAGAGACAAAACATTTAGTAGATAATTTGTCCTCTCTTGAGAGGACTGATTTTAAGTGTTAATTAAAGATTATTTCCTGATTACCTCAGTGTCTGACACAGAGGACATTTTATATAAAATTTGTCACTATTAATATCTCTGGATAACGCAATTAGGAATTTGTGGAAATTGGCAGGGCATGATAAAACATAAGGCCTTTGCACATGGAAACTCAATATCCATGTAAGAGAGAAAATAAAAATACAGAATTTTGGTGTCTACAGATGCACAGTGGGGTATGAATGAAGAATAAGTGTGCAGATCTGTCTAATCATAAGGCAAGTGGCTGTTGCTCTAGGAATGGAAGGAAGGGCTGTGACTGTACAAGGCACATGGGTGCTTCTGGGGGAGATAGCCAAGTTCTACTTCCTGACCTTGTGGGAGATACAAGTTTGAACAGTAAGCTGTATATCTATTAGTACATTTCTGCTCATTCACAGTAAAATGGAAAGAACAAAATTAAAAGCACAAGAGCCTGCAGCATTTGTCAAAGAGATATCCACTGATTCTCCCTCCCATCTGTGCTGCAGCCTGACAGTGGTCTAGCCCAGACCCTTGGTAAAATGAAGTATTTAAAAATTTCTAAGCAATGTGTGAAACAATCCAGCTTTTAAAATTATGCCATATCATTACCTGAAATTTTTCCAATTACTATAGAAATGTCAATGCTATAAATCAAAATGAAATATGAAGTAATGATTTAAGACTTATTTTTTAACTCCCCATAAGTTCTATTATTCAACTCTGAATTCATCCCTGGACATTCTAGAGCCCAGGACAATGCCATATGCACTCTGCATGGAGAAAGTGGAAGTCATGTCAGTCCTGGAGGGAGGGCAGAAGGGGCCTGAACTGCAGGAAGTGCTGTGGACCCACTGATCACCAGGGCTTCTCCTGGCCTAGGGAATCATTCCCCAGGGAAGTCAGTCTTCTTCCAAACTCTATGATGCCTTCACTTCTTTGACTTCATTAGAGTGACATCTTTGCTATTCAAACATACAGGGCAGATTTAACAGCCTGCCTAGAATATAGGCTTGGAGCAGAACATTCCTAGGTCCTTTATTCCTTTTTACTTCTCTCTGAGTGTATAAAATAGTCTACTAAACTGATTAAAATGTTTTTATGCTTTCCCAACAATTTACAATATTCATTGTAACTATTCTTACTTCACCATCAAATAACACCATTCAAATAAGTTACAGATATCTTATAAGAAGGCATGTCCAGTTCCTCCCTCCCCTCCTTATTGCATCAGTATCATTCCTTTAGTGTTTCCATAAACTCTTTTCACAGGACAATATATTATCATTCAATTTCAGATAAAATAAGGAAATTAAATTATTTTATTTTCCCGTTATTTATTCATTCTCCTCTGTCCTTCCTCTTTTATGGAGAAAAAGTTTCTTACACCATTTCCTTCTCCCTAAGGAATTTCTTTTAACATTTCCTTACAGGCAGTTCTACTAACAATGGAGTCTGCATTTATTTCTTTTCTAAGGTATTCTTTATTTTTCCTTCATTGTGAATGACACTTTCACAAATATAGAATTTCACAATGGTGTTTTCTGTTTAGTTATTTTCACCATTCTAAATATTTAAAATGGTTGTGTAATTTTGCTTTCAGAATTTCTATATCCCATCCTTGCAAGCAGCAGATTGGAGGAAAGGAACACACTGGCTGTCATCTGGGGCATGTGGGTGCTATTAGGAGAAAAGTCTGCACAACCTCATCTCATCTCTGATGGGCACTGGACCTGGGTTCCACTGAGGAGAGAGGAGGGTCATGCTTTGGGGCTCCAGGTCTATGAATCCTCAGGGATTCACCCAGGCCTCTGGTCTCAACAGGAAGCAGATCAGTGTGAGCTCACTTTACAGAATGCACCTGTATGCACAGTCCTGCAGGAGGAGGCAGGAGAGAATGCACTGCTCTGTTTCTAGTACTGACATTACTTCCAGGCACTCAACATCAGAGGAATTCTCCCTGAATGTTGTCACAGGGGGCTCTGGATGCAGAGACTGCAAGGTCAGGACAGAGCCTAAGGTGCAGGAGGGAGCTAATGTGCCCTGTGGGGAAAGCATATGCAAATAGAGCCCCTCCCTGTGGTCCTGAAATCTGACCCAGGCCCAGACCTTGTAGCTCTGAGAGTGGAGCCTTGTCCTGTGTCTGAGCTCTCCTTATTCTGTGCCCAGGACTGAGGAAGAGGAGACACCGTTGATGGTGTGCTCCTCTGGACTTTCCTTTTGTCAATTTTCCATGGTAATGTTAACTAGAAACTGGGTTTGCTTCAGTGTGGATATGTGTGTGCACTTATATTTGTGTTGGCATGTATGTGTGTGACTATGTGTTAATCAACTTCCAATGTCTGTTTGTAGGTGCCCTGTGTGAAGTGCAGCTGGTGGAGTCTGGGGATGATGTGGGGGTCTCTGTGCCTCTCCTGTTCAGCATCAGTATTCACCTTTGGTGAATATGCCATGTGCTGGATGCCCGAAGCTTCCAGGAATGGTGTGGAGGTGGTTTTATCAATTAGTTGCAGTGGTGGTAGCACCAGGTATGCATACTCTAAGATGGGCCAATTCACCACCTCTAGGGGCAACTCTAATAACTAGATGTATTGGTCAATGAATAGCCTGGAATCTGAGGGCATGGCCATTTATTACTGTGTGAAACACAGGGGAATGCAAGGCTAACCAAGACATAAACTGTCCATATGATGGACAGAAGGGGACATTCAGGACCCACTGAGCACAAGGATCAGCAACAGGAGTAGGGGCAGGAAGGTGGTTAAGGGCTAGTTTCTTATCAGGATCTGGGGCTTCCTCTCCAACTGTTTCCCCAGGGAATATCTCTGAATTGATGTTTCTGTGCTTATCACTGATATGTGAATAGAAAATTTTGTTGCAATAGGAATAAGCACTATTGCATGCAAAATCAGTCAAATCTCCCTTAGGAGGGCAGGATGGACTCTGTCAATGTTTACCAGGTTCTGAATTCTCAGGGCAACCTGGTGACACTTTCATAGAGAGCTCTGGATGCAGACTGAAGACTGAAAACCAGTAAGACCCTCTGATTCACATGAGAGCCAAGAGAGTGGTTATTCCTGGGTGAAGATTGTAATGAATGTCAAATTGCTGTCCTACACACAGTCATGTGCACATCAGACTGAACACTGATCTGATTTTCTATTTGTCTGATAATCAATTCTCTTCCCCCTGGTGTTTACACATGTCCCTTTTCTCCTTCTGCTGCCAGCTAAAGGATGATGTGGCTCCTATGGTCTACACCCCAAGGCTCAGGCCCATTACCTGCATCTCTGGTTGTGGTTTAGGCTGTGGGTCCTGTGGACACCTGGGAAAGCCTGAGTGACCTCCTCTCTCCCCACTGACTGAGGCCCTCTCCTCTGTCCTCTCTGTGTGGACTCAGGTGGGAAATGCAAGTGGCCATTTTTATTCATGTAGATAAATGTTTGGGGAAAACGGGATATGGATGCATAGTTTATCCTTAGTGCACTTCAGTCACACTGTAAACTTTTCCTGTGCCTTTAAGGGGAGCTACTGATGTGCCCCCAGTGTGTGGTGAGCCCAGGAGTATGGGACCAACTTTTTTGAGATGTGTTCTTGTCACAAACAATGACAACACACAAGAAGCAGAGTAACAGCTACAAGAAGTGACTGCTGCCAAACAGCTATTTTTCTAAGAATTCTGGGTTTCTTTCCCTATCTTCCCCAAGACTAGGCTCACTTATTTATTCCCCCTCAATTCTTTGAAGGAAAAAATATTCCCATTTTCCCACATGGACAAAACTGTGAGGAAGAAGTAATTTTCATCTCTTGCCCAATTACTCAGGTTAAAACCAAATGTGCTTTACTGAATATTCCTTCCAAAAGACAGTATTTAATTCTGGGGATTATGGAGGAAAATTAGGATATTGCTTTCCCTCATAGCAAGGTTTCCATTCCTGAATATTTGCTGCATCTACCTGGAGACAACTGTATGTACTCAGATTGAGTAGGAAAACCCAGATTTACTGTGGGTGAACCCCTGCTTTCTTGTACTGGGAATGCATATTGGATATCCTCATGATTGGATGTTTGAAGGTGTAGCAGTTTTTGGTATTGTTTATGAATTCCAAAAATAGATATTGGATTATGTTTGTAAACTGGTCTGTTCCTCTGGGCATGTTATATTGTATTGGATTCAGAGGTTTCACTTTTACATGATTAAACTATGATTAAGGCTTTGATTGGGCATATCAATTGGAGGTTGAATCCCTGCCCTCTCAGTGGATGGCGACTTACAGAGAAAATGACAAGGCACAGGATTTAGTTGGAGTTTTAATGTTGGAGCCCCAGGAAGTAAATACACAGAGAAGCAGATATATGAGAAAAGAGGGAAATCTCCTTTAGACACAGCAGAAGCCCTGGGAAGAGAGGTGAGCCATTCAATTGAGGGTTTACAGCTGGCCTTGTGCAGAGAACAGAGCAGCTGGGTTCACAGAGAAATGAGCTCCAGGAGAGAGGTGAAACTTATTCCAGCCTACGGCTGATATTGGAAGAAGCTGAGACCATAGAGCCTTAAGAGGAAGAGGGATGCTGAACTCTTGCAGATGATGGCAGCCATCTTGCTCTAACATGTGACAACAGATTTTGGTGAGGGAAGTAAATTATGTTTTATGGCATGGTAACTGTAAGCTTCTACCCCAAATAAATACCCTTTATAAAAGCCAACAGATTTCTGGTGTTTGGCATCAGCACCCCTTTGGCTGACTAATACAGAAGGTAATGGGGCCATTGCTTAACAGGGATTAGCCAAGACAGGAGAGGACTTCTATAAGGACAAAGTTAACTATTTCTCCCTCAATTTTTGTGTATAACTTTGTTGTTCACACTGCAGTATATGTCAATTTTTGTTTTCTTTATTTTCCTTTTCTTTTCTAGGTTTGTTTATAATAATTTTTAAAATTACATTCTTCTTTGATCTCGGGTAGCTCTCATGAAGAAGAACCATCAACGTGCAGGATGCTGTGATGTTCCTAGAATAAACAGCATAGGGTGGGCACTGAGCAGGTGAAGTGAGTCCCATGGATATTTTGACATATCATGCAGTTGTCTTGCTCTGGAGGAGAACATTACTTAGCTGTCACTCTTGACTGAAACTTCAAGGGCAGGTAGACAATGGCCTGACCATGAAATCTTTCTTGTGCCTGATATGATCTTGTAGAGTTTTATTTAAAGCAGTAGGTACAAAAATCATCCTGGAGTTCCCCTTATGGGGTTTTATAAGAGAAAGTGTTGTTCCATAAGTCAGCCCATAATAAAATTGCAGGAGGTGGAGCTTGAAACCTCCACCTTCTTTGGACTTGTTAAAGGAACTCTCAATTTTACAGAAATCATGCAGGTGTTATAATCAAATGAATCACTAATACAAATGAAAGTCATTCTTTCAGTTCATCATGGGAATATAAAGTCATAAGCAGGTGCACTATAGGCAAAACCTGGATGCTGTCTGGATATCATCAGAATATTTAAAATTCAATATTTAGATCTATCAGCATCCTCAATTTCTAAGTATTTTTGCTCAATTATATATATATAATTATTATTATATTTTTAGTTCGGTCATAGATTTCCTGATTAAGCAGGACAAGTACTGGGGTTGTTGCCTTCAGAGAGGTCAGTACCCAGAGCAGAGTGTTCTGAAGGACTTGTGTGGCCAGGAGATCACTGAGGAAAATTGTTCCCTTATTATGTGATTTGCAGAGCTAAACACTTACATCCATCATGGTATTTCATTTTTACCAAAGCTCACAAATCATGTAATTCATCAGTGATTCCTCGATTTCACAAATGTAAAACTACAAACTTGGTAGCAAGTTTGGTTAGAGAAAAGTATCACAAATTATTTTTCCCATTCTAAATTCAGGGTCTTCAGAATTCATACAAAAAATTCAAAAATTGAATTAGAAAGTGGTCTTCTTTATTTTTACTATGTTTGTATAATGGCTTTGCAAAGTTTTCTTTGTTAGGATGTTTGACTTTTTGACTGGGTTCACTGGTGTGTTTCCTCAATCTAGTGGAATTGTCATCACTTATAATTGTAAATCTTATTTCTGATCATTGCCTCTTAATCTGTAACTTTTATTAGATATCTTAAAAGCTGTTTCATACCACCCTTCTCATTTCTTAGTGTTTTCTTTTTTTCTATTTCTTTTTCTCTTTGTGGAGAATGTTGAATTCTGTCTTGCAAAGCATTATGCAGAAAATATAGTTTATTTTTCCACATTCATTCTAGGCTTAAACTCATATATGTTTTCAAGAAGATGTGAATGTGATACATGCTAGTTATTAGTTTTTAAGTTAATTGGAGTCTAGGCACAGAACACTTAATCTTGTGGACTCTATTTGTTTATTTTGCTTAATCACTAAAATAAAGTTAGGAGGACTGCATGGGTCAGATAAAGCATTTCCAAAAAAATGCAAATGGTGGGAATTCTAAAACATGTGTCCTAGGGACACATTTCTTGGTATCCTGCTTATCACCCCTGCAAACTTGGGGTCAATGCACTGCACCTCTTGTTTTCATGATGTCACTGAGCCTGGACAACGATTGCTGATATACATCCTCTTGCACATGAAATAAGAATAGGCAAACTTAACATTACAGATTCAAAGGGCATGGCATTTTAAAAATTCCTGAACATTTTTCAAATGTTAAAATTCTTAGTTATTGCACTTGGAATATCTCAAAGCTGTTTCTTTACTAAGATTGAAGTAGCTATTATGTAAGTGGAGGGACTTATGTTCTGTTATTATTGTTCCCAGTCTACAATAAGACTGTTATTCAAATGAGTTTCACTGTTTGAATGTTATTGTGTTTGAGTGTGTGTGTGAGTATACAAAAGAGATTGTATTTATGAGAGTGTGTGATTAGATATGTTGTTGTATTCTAAGTTTCCATGAGAGTTTGAGTGTGGATGTGTTGGTGTGACTGCATGTGAGACTGTATGTGAGTGCAAGTTTGTGGATGAGAGCACATGATTGTATCTTTGTGTGTGAATGTCAATAATATGTATGAGTGAACATGTTTATAGAAATGTATTATAGCATATTAGTGTGTGGCACAGTGTGCATAAAAGGGTGTGTATGAATGTGCATATGTAAATATGCATGAGAATTTAATCGAATTGTGTTTCAGAGTCTTAGTGCTTATTAATGTGTTTGATTTTTGGTGTGTATGAGTAGGTATATGAAAATGTGTCATTGTGATTTTGTGTGCATGAAAGTGTGTGCATGAAAGTTTATGTTTTCCTGTGTGTGTTTCATTGTGCATGAAAATGTATATGACTCATCTCCTGAAATCACTGCTATTGTGTCTTCAAACATCCTGCATGGGATTGACCTGGTGGAGCCTGGCTGATAGGTGGGATGGCCAGGGATCAGCAGGCAGGCCTCTGCTCCACTTTTGTGCAATCTGTGGATTCACCCTTCACATCTAAACAATTAACTGGTCTCCAAGAATTCCAGAAAATGGATGTAGTGGGTGACAGTTACGATTTACAAAATAAGGAAGATGCACTTTTTAGACCCAGTGAAAGATACATCATCATTTCCAGATATAAAACAAACAAATGCTAAACCTGTAAATGATCAGCCTGATAATCCAAACATTGTCCTGTTTTATTGTGGGAGACACATAGTGAAGGGAGTGAGAAACCCAAGAAGCCCTTGCCCTGGGTGACCAGGAGTTTTATCCAGAAAGGAGGCTGAGGACCTTGGGCAGAGGGGGGAAACTCTTTCCTAAACAGTAGAAGAGATGACACCCTTTTTTTTTTCTTTTTTGCTTTATCATCCTTTTAAGGAATAATCCCTTTAACAGTATCTCTGGCCCCATTTTGTCATTATTTACATAGCTTCTATCATGACCACTCAGATAAATCCATCAAGGCCTGCAGGACACTCTAACTCCAGTGCCCTGTATGTGAAGACACACACCACAAGTTTTCAATATGCAGAAGTAGCATGTTTTCCTTCCTCCACCTGCCATGGGGTTGGCTTCTTTCTATCTGCACTCATCAGACATTCACATTTGATCCCTATGTCATGAGCTCATATCCTAATTCACTATATTCAGATACATTTGAGGAAGTTTGATCTATTCTTTATTCAGGGATTTATTCATACTGATTTTTGTGAAAATTTTATGTGTAAAGCTCTGTGATGAAGAATGTCAGTGAAATGTCAACCAAAAAGGATCTTCCCACACTTTCATGTAACTCTGCCTTCTACCATGAATTTGGAACCTGAGGTCTTGGAGGTCATGATTTCATCAGAGCTAAGAGAAGTTATTTACCTTAGGAGCTGAGAACCCAGACATACATGTCCTGGTCTATACTCATGTTGACACTAAATGCCTGTTTGAATTCAGCTCATGAAGGCATCTCTCTGGGGTCCCAGGATTGGAAAGTGTTTTGATTAGTAACCACTTTATCCAAAACTCACAATCATCCTGTGTTGGATGAAATTTTTCCCAACTCTTTCTCTGAGGCTGGCCTTCCCTCCATTCTGTCATGTAGGTGAAAGGCAGGGGTAGTGGCACAAAATTTTATTTCCACAGTAATTGTGCCTGTGCCACTTTTCCATGAAAACTTCTAAGAATTGTGCAGGAACTGACTTGTTGTTGGAATTATAAAATAGGTATAAGAATGGAAACATGATGCAAGGACAAGGGCAACCATAAGTTTGTAAAAGGAGTGGTTAAACTTGAAGATTCTCATGACTTTTCCAGCATACTGGAGCCTAGGGAAGTGTGGAGATAATGTTTACATTTCTGCCCTAAGAAGGAGGAGACCAAACACTGCACAAATCATCCTGGGAGTTCCACTGTCAACTTGATTTCCTTGATGTCTAGGAAAGTAGATGGTTACATGGACATTCTAGTGGTGAGGGGCCATCTGCAAAGTGTCCAGTGGTCTTCCAAGGTCATGTAAGTCTCAAGGGCTAAGCCTGGATGTGAACCAAATATGTTGCCTCTAGGCATCATGCTCTGTACCATATGTGCTGTCAAAACACTCTCCCAAGTGGTGCTGATTGGGATGCTGGGCTGAAGTAAGAGTGAGCTCAACACATGTATTCCAGAGAGAAGTGGAAGACAGGTGTATCCCTATCAATGAGGGTAAGAGGGATTTCTCATGAGATCAGAGTTAATTTTGAATAATCAACATTTCCCTGACCTGGAGATGCAGAACTCTGGGCTCTCAGTAAAAAAAAACAGAGGTCCAACCCTGAGGAGACTCAGATGTTCTCCTTACAGTTTCTTAAGTAGAGATTGAAGCCCTCCAGGAACTTCCCTGCTTTATACACAGACCTCTCACATGCAAATCACACGTTCACTTTTAAGGTTAGTCTCAAAATCTAGATCAGCTCCTCCACACTGTGAGCTGGCCATTCCAGGACTCATAGACCTTGTTCAGAAGACCATGAGATTCCTGTGATTGTTCTTCTGCCTGATGGTCACATCTCCCTGTGAGGGTCTCAGAGGTTTCATCATGGGGTGACTGGATGAGGTGTATGATGTTTTCCATGAGTTTTGATATTTTGTCTGCCTAGGTGTCTTGTCCCAGGTTCAGTTTCTGGAATCTGGCCCAAATGTGATGAAGCGCTCTCAGACCTTGTCCCTCATCTGCAGGGTGCCTGGTTCCTCCATCACCAGTGCGTCCTGTTGGCACTGGATCCACCAGGCTTAAGGCATGGGGCTGCATTGGGTGTCAGAAATTTGGTATAATGGAAATACATACTATGGTCCATCTCTCAAGAGCCAAATCTCTATCTCAAGAGGCATATCCTTAAACATATTCTTCCTACAATTGAGCTCTGTGACTGTTGAGGGTACAGCCATGTATCACTGTGTGAGAGAAGCACAGTGAGGAAAATGCAGTTAAGTCCCAGATAAAAACCTCCCCTTTCTGGATTGTAACCAACAAGTACCCAGGTCCAGCCAGGAACAGTTGCAGAGAAAATCTGGTGACATGTCCTGCATAAAGTAGGAGTTCTCTTTGCTCATATTGTGTTTATCCTCCATGCTCATCCTTCTGTAAATCATTTCTTTCTATTATATTTATTGAGTTCACAAATTATCTTAATGTCTCTCTCAAGAAATCCTTTTTCTTGTGGTTAACTGAATTTGAAAATTATGCATATAAGTATATGAATGTGATTTTTGAGCATAATATTTACTGCTTTATTAAGATATATTTTACATAGTATAACCATTAAATATTTTAACTTGGCAGCTCAATTACTTTTAATATGTTAGTAGAGTTATACAGCTATCACCCTAGTATAAATTTATAGCTTACACAACACCACAGAAGAAAATCCATACCCATTAGTAGTCTTTCCAGTACCCCTCCCACATCTTCCGGTTATCACAAATGTGCTTTGTGTCTGTATGGGTTTGACTATTCTGGAAATCCCAAATAAATAGAATAATAAAATAAGTGATCTCTACTAAAAGCCTTCTTTCATTTAGCATAATATTTTCAATATTCTTTCATGTACTTGCATATATATCTGTACTTAATATATAATTGTTCAATAATATTCCATCTTATATATATGCTACCAATTTTTATTCATTCACCAGTTGATGGATATTTGGATTGTTCCCAATTTTGGGCTATTACAAATAATGCTTCTCTGAACATTTGTGTACAACTTCTTCTGGTTGGTATGTGATATCAATACTGTTGGGTAGATAAAAAGCAATAGAAATGCTGGGTCATTGTCAAGATTATACTTAAAAATTTGAGAAACTTGGAAATATCAATTTCCAAGAAGGACAATGCACCCCAAAAAGAATAAATCTGAATAGGTCTACTCCAAGACACCTACTATTCAGAATGACAAATATCAGAGATAAAGAGAGGATTCTGGAAACAACAAGAGAAAAGCAAGCCAAGTTCACTGTTCTGGGGCCCCTAATCCTTGTCCAGCATTTGTTTCTGCTCCTGGGAGGGTGATATGCACAGGGGTCCTATATCTTCTGAGAACCACTGAGAACATCCATTTACTGGGCTGTGTGTCCAGGGGGTCCTCCCAGGCATGTGGGGTGGGAGGGTCCTAGCTGCACTGAATGTGCATGGATCATCCATGTGCTCCTGACCCCTGGCAGGCAGGCCTGGCTCCTCTCATGTGGTACCTGCAGGGCTCCCAGTCAAAGCAGGGAAAGGCAAACCCACATGCAGGCACTTGCCAAGTATCAGATTATTCATGTTTGATTTTGGCGTATTTGCCAAAGGAAGGCACCTAAGAAAGCCTAGGGTCAGCCTGGAGGGTAGTATGCACATGCTGGACACAGGGATGGATGACAAATTTGGAGTCCAGTGCTGCAAAAATCAGAGAGAGCATGTGTATACGTGCCAATATGTGTGTACATGTGGAGGTATGTGTATAAGTGTTTATCTGTGAATATAACTATGTATGTGCATACACCTGTCTCTGAATGTTCTTGTGAGTGTGTATATTATTGAAATAGTAAATGTTTGTGCACTAGAATGTGCAAGTGTGTTAGTGACAGCTTGTGTTTTCATGATATAGGTCTAGCAGATTTGAGTGTGCACATATAACATGTGTCTGTGTACATGTATGTGTGTTGTGTGTGTGTGTGCAAGTTATGGCTAGAGTAGATGTGTGTGTGGGCTTTGAGCCCCATGGTCCTGTGTGTGCACATGTTCTCTGTTGTAATCTTCAAAACCGATGAGGACAAGGGAGATGAGAGACCCCCTGAAAGCCTCTGGATTCACCATGACTGTGACTGTGTCAAAGCATCTGGCAGGCTCCAGGGACTGGTCCCCTTGTGGTTGCACAGATTCCTGTGTTTTGTCTACCTGAAGAGTATGCTGGGTTGTTAAGGAAAATTCACTATCAAGAGGTGATATCACCTGTGTGGTGTCTCTAAAGATCAGTCTGAAGTGAAGGGCACAGTGAGGTGACTCTGGGCAGAGAAGCTGTGAAGAAAATTCCTTGTGAGCCCAACAGGATCCTTCTTGCAGGGCAGGGGCTGGGCAGCAGGGGGCACTCAAAACCCACTAAGCACAGGGCCCAGTCCCAGGGTAGGTGCAGGGGGTGCCTGGAAAGGGTTTCCTCTCAGGGGCAGAGTTCTCCTTTTTCAAAACACACTCTAAAACAAGAATTTAATCATGACTGTTGATTGGTCTAATAATATTCTACTCCTTTGGGAGTTTTTGTCTAACAAAAAGGCAATGAGCGGCACACATAAAAGGGGATTTCTAAGATTTACTGATGCCTTAGGAGTGAGGAGTTGAAAGAC
>JAQZBX010040315.1:9890-22790 GCA_029593785.1 Cabassous unicinctus | reverse complement strand
GATCATAGAAAAAGAAAGAAAGAAGAAGAGAAAAAAAATTGTTTAAAAAAGATGGAAAAGGAACCTTAAAAATCCAGGAAAAAAAGAAAATTAAATAACTAATACAAGTGAAAAATAATTCTAAAAAAGGATTAAGAATAAAAAACTGTGTTGTAGAAAAAAGAAAGAATGAGGAAAGAAAGATATAATGAAATAAAATACCAGATACATGAGAAGAGAAAAAGAAAATGGGTACCTAACAAAAGAAGGTGGAATGAAAGAAATGCAGCAAAAGAGGGAAAAAGAAAGAAAGAAAGAAAAGGGAGAAAATAAGGAGAAAAGAGAGAAAGAAGGAGAAGGAAAAAAAGGAAAAAAACAGGTTTCCCTCTCAGGCCACTAGCAACTGTCTCAGGCTCACAGTGCTTACCAATTAATATCCCTGCAAGCCTGCCTTCCCCAGGTGAATTACCTGGATGTATATATAAGAGTAAGAAATAAAAAAATGCCAATAAAAAATAATGAAACAACTATCAAAAAACAAAAACAACAACAACAAAAAAAAACACCTCAGTCTAAATTCCCATCCCCAAAGCTGCTTATGCTTGTCCTTTAATTCCTTTCCCTTGCACCTCTTGGGTGCATCCCCCCAACTCCCTTTATCTCTTGGGCCAGTTAGTCTTTGTTTTTTTGTGTGTTTTTTGAGGAGGTACAGTGTATTAAACCCAGGACCTTATATACATGAATCCAGAATTTAACTACTGAGCTACACCCACTCCACCAATTCACCAATTAGGTTGGGCTTCTGAAGGATTGTTGTTTGCCTCTGCCAGCCCTCTTTTACCTCATGCCAGTTAGAATTCTAATGTTTTGACATTTGCCATTCCAGGATTCCACTCTCCTGGGCTATTAGACACCTGTCAGCCTGACCCTTCACTTACCCATTCACACTCTCTCCCAGCGTGGGTGCATGTGCCTGATCAGCTCCTCTATCACCTCTCCCTGAAGCTGTTTCAGAGCTGGCTGGTCTCTTTTTTTCCTTTGGTCCACCTGTTTTATCTCTTCTTCCTCAACACAGCTCTATCCTGAATTGTCTGGACCTATTTAAAGGTGCTAGATCCCCATACTTGTTTGCTCTACAGCTCTCCCACCTCAAAAGTCTGCTGAGTATTGGGACAATCCCTTGGTCACCCAGGGGGTGGGGGACTTAACTCTCTCTACGAGTATTTTTTAATCAAAATTAAGGGTGAGTCTAGGAAAAATATGTACTTTGTTGGAAAATTATGCATTACCTAGATTCTATAGGACACCGGTCCATGCTATCCAGATCTGACACTAAGTCATGGTATGGTATTGAATAACTCACTTCAAATTGCTGAGATACATTTTTATCTTCCTCATAATAATGACACTATAATTTTAAAATCTATCTTATATAAATATATGAACCACTGAAGTGAGGTAATTTTTCATCATTTTATAGTCATGCAAGCATATTGAAACCATGCATTGTTAAAATATAATTGATTTTAAACTTGACCTGAATTTGGAATATTTTCCCAATTCTGATCAGATATATTTACAAAGGAGATAATGTGAGTATTCTTTGTGAGCAAAATCGGCTAGTTATCAGCACATGACATTCGGAGCAACACATGAATTAGAGTTGCCTCAGAAGCTCTGAGAAAACATGTTTCTATAATGATGTACACATACTGTTCCACTGTTCATTAGAAGTGGATTTGTTGCAGGGAACAAATAATAGTATGGTAAAGACAAGAGTCAGGAGGATACAGAAGTAAGAGTTGTTGAAATAAGTAAATTTTAAACAATAAACAATTTTTATGAGTATAGAGGAATTGTATATATATCCTCAGTCACTACCAGCTAAGAAGAAATTCTACAATACTACCTTCATTATAATTTCCCTTGCCATTTTCTATGCCAGTTTCAAAAAATTTTGTTGGTGTTCCTATTCTTAAAATTAGGATTTCAACTATCTCATGGAAACATTGTCATAAAAAACACATTATAAATACAAGTTACAAGCATAACTGTAATGCTAATTTAAAATATGTTATTATATTGTCAATAATTCAAACTACTAATATAAATTATAATATAAATTGTAATATAAATTATATGATACCAGTTTAATATGCAGGTTGAATCATAATGACCTTTAAGAAGAAAATTGCTCTACAATTTTCCTTCACAAGTAGTTATTTCCTTCATAATAATCAAGTGAATCCAACCTGCCTCAGGACTCAGCCATTACGTATCTCACCATTTATTTGGAGAGTCAAATATGGAATAATTGGAGAATGCTTAACTTCTTAACTGTGACAATTTCTTAATCACTTCGTGTTTTATTCATGTTTTATTCAATTAATGCAGCAACATTCCACAAAGTAAAATAATGGCCCCATAACCCATTCTTCCTCACCTCCAGAACCAGGGACTTTAAATTTTTTACCTTTTTTCTTTATAATTTTCCCAGATTTTCAAATATTATTTGAAAATCTAGAATAATAGATTCTACCATTGTAGCCCCCTTGAACAAATATGTATTGAGTCTCATGCAAATAGCAAAATAAAGACAAATGGCCATTACAGTTTCTATTGAATCATTGTATAACTGGTCTGACATATTTGTGTTACATAATTCATTAATATTGGGATATAGAAAGTAAGAGGAAGGTTTATATGTAATGCTTGGGGAAAGATACTTGGGAATTAGGAATGTGGAAATCATAATTCCTATTACCAAGTCAGCAGAAAAGCTTTCTTTGGGCCTTATTAAGATAAATATTTTGAATGGAAACAGAAAAGACAGACTTTTGTCATGAAGGAATTTGTGAAACTACTGATTAAGCATTGGTGCTTCTGAGGCCTGATAACCAAGTGTGACTCATAGTTTAGTAAAATGAACATCTCTTCATTTTAGTAATGAACATAGTGTGGCAGCAACAATGCAGGGAATACTGAATGTTTTCATCCTCTCTTTGGCATCTCAAGGACCTTGCATCTTTCAAATCTCAAAAACCAGGATCCTGAGGAGGCATGTCTCTGGAGATAATGTGTTGTCATCAGGGCACTCTCACAGATTGTTTGCTTATTTCTTGTCTTTCTTACTTTAAATACAAGCTTGGAATTTCTCCCAAAATCATCTATCTAAAATAACTATTGTTTACATAACTGTCCAAAGCACAGTGTAAAATTCTTTAGGAAAGGAAAAACATGTACATATCTAGAATAATGTCATGTAACTTAATCATTGTATATTTTATATTTCTTTAGTATTAGACCTAGAACCAGTCCTGAACAAATTATGATAATCCAACTCTCATCACTTCATTTATGCAGTAGCATATGCCTAGCATACTGTAGCTCACATTCTTTAACTGAATACTTTTTATTCATCAATACAGACTAAGGTCTGTTGTCATCCATATACTGAAGCTTCCATGAACCTATATTTTTGACTTGGACAGCATCCTTTTTTCTATGAAAAAATCTGAGCATCTCTAATATTAAAGCATATAACAACACTGTATCTGTCAGGGTTCTCCAGAGAAACAGAAATTGTAGGGGCTGGCATATCTGTGATCCCAAGTCTGAAATTCATAGTAGAGGTTGGCAGGGTAGAAATTCCAAGGGGGACTGATATTGTAGGCTTATTGCAGAATATTTTAATTTTTTCTGAAAACCTTAGTCTTTGCACTAAAATCCACCAATGGATTGTATAAGAGCTACCCAATCATCAAGAGTCATCTCTCCTTTATTTAATGTCAAGTGGTTGTAGATGCTAATTCCATTTATGAAATACCTCCACAGGAATTTCTAGGCCAGTAATTGGCCAAACAACTGAGCACCATAACTTATCCGATAGGCAAATAAAATTAACAATCACACATGCTATTAGAATTGCATGCTAATTTGCAGTCTCCCTCCCTGGATCATAAACCAGAAAGCATCAGGGTTTCACTTATTTGAATTTCTATACCATGGTCAGGAAATGCTTGCTCTGCTCTGAAAATTTATCCATAATCCAGAAACTTCTCACCACCATCACTTCCACTACTATCAGCTAATCCAAGCACCCGTTATGTATCTTCCAGTTCATTTTGAATTCCTCCTAATTTCTCTACTTATATCCACCCTTGCCTGGATACAGAGACTTTTCAAAGGAAAAACCAATATGATATTTAACAAAGATAGCTAGTTAATATCACTTATCTACTTAGAGTCTTCTAATTGTTTGTCATTCTACTCTAGGTAAAGACCAAATCTGTGTAATGGACAACATACCTTATAGACTGTGCCTTTCTATCCCCTTTAGGCCCTACTTAATCTCATTCTCTTTTAAACTCTCATTGACTCTGATTAGCCCTTCTATCTACTCATGCTCTTTGAGTCAGCCAGATATGGCCTCACTCTTGTAGTTTTCACTCTTGTAGTTTCCTCAGCTCAGAATGCCCTTCCACCAACTATCTAAAAACAGATTATCACCACATCACCAGGAGGAATTTTACCTTCATATTGTAGCCTTCTCTGAACAGGTCAAGTATTGACAACCCCCTATTTTCCTAAATCCATGACTTATTTTAAAATTTTTCATGATACTCATTAAACTATAACATATCTATATGTATATAACTTCATTATTTTTATTGTTTGCTTTCCAACCACCACATATTTCTTTGAATGGCTATAACTATTCCAGCCTAAAACAGTGCCTGAAAATTAAATTAAATTTGATCAATTTGGTTTTATCTATTCTCCACAATTTTACAGTAATTTTGGTAGTCTATAATAAAGGAAAGTCATAATGCATCTTGTCATTTAGATAGTGATTAATGAAAAAGTAAAGCAAAAATTTTGTTATGGTTAAGTTCATATGTCAACTGGACAAGGTAAATGCATCCACTCATATGGTGAAGTAAGCAATAGCGTGAGGCCCAATATGGCAGCATTCTCTGGAATGATCCACCAGCTCCGTGGTGGCAGGTTGATTACATTGTACAATTTCCGTCATGGAAGGGGCAGAATTTGTTCTAACTGGAAAAGAAACATACTCTGGATATGGGTATGCCTTCACTGCACACAATTGTACTTACATAATGCATTATCCACTAACATCATGTTCCATGTTGCATTGCTTCTGATCAAGGCACCCATTTCATGTCAAATGAAGTGCAGAAATGGGCACATGCTCATGGAATTCACTAATCTTGCCATGTTTCCATTATCTTGAAACTGTTGGATTGACAGAATGGTGGAATGGACTTTGGAAGGTTCAATTAAGATACCAACTGGATAGCAAATAGCCTGCCAGGCTGGGGAAAAGTTCTCTAAGAGGCCATATGTGTTCTAAATCAGTGTCTACTCTATGGTGCTCTTTCTCTCATAGCAAGAATTCACAAATCCACAAAAATAATATTGCTTCCTGTCCCTGCACTTTTAAAATCTGCTGGTCAACAGATCTTAGTTCCAAAAAGACTAGTGCTCCCACCAGGAGACAGAACAATGATTCCAGCCAACTGAGAGTTAAGATTGCCACTTAACCACTTTGGGATCCTCATGCCTCTGAAACAACAGGCAAGGAAGGTAATTACTGTACTGTTGGGGTGATTGATCCTGATAATCATGGGAAATCATGGGAAAATAGAAAAGCCACTATACAATGGAGTTAAAGAAGAATTTGCTTTGACTACATGAGAACTCTTAGAGCCACTCTTGGTTATGTGAACTGTGATTAAAGGGAGAAAAGGTAAAGACAATGAATGTATATGGCTTCAAAGTGAGTCGTGAGATCATCGGAGAGGTAATGCTTTTGCAGGTCTCAGCGGGATCTCATAGACAGCCAAGGTAGATACTACACTGAATAGTGAGGATCCTGAGGGCTCTGGAGACACCAAGATGTATGGTCATGACAGATAGCTCTGGAGTTTGGTACCTTGCCAGTGACCCTAATTTGGAGTTTGTTCTCCAGAGTGTAACAGAGTTGGACTTAGATGTGACTTCTCTACACATGCCTCTTCTGTCCCTTTTATGTGACTCTATAGTTGGTGCTGGAGTTTGTAGGTGTACATCCAACAGACTTTAATCTCTGGGCTGTCCATGTGCCAGCTGGGCCCTGAAATTCAATGGAGTTGCAATACCAACTCTCCAGTTCACTGATTTCACCTGGGACAACTGACAAGGAGATGATGATGGACAATGACCATCCCAAGAAACCGACAGAGTCTGCAACTGCAAGCAAGAGAATCCCATCCATCTGCCCCATGGGATCAAATCCTCCTCTCAATTAGATGTGGAATGAGCAACACCATCCCAAAGTCCTCAGGATTGGGGAGTAAACTATGGACTAAAGTGGACTTACTGGTATTCTACTATGGACTTGTTTTGATTCTAGCATTGGAAGAAACTATATCATTCATGTGGAGCCAGTGGCCACTGGAGGTTCTGAGAGCAGTGAGAGGCAAATACAGGTGAAATGTGAGGGGATTTTTGGGATTTGGGAATTTTCCTGAATGGCATTGCCGTGACAGATATGAGCCATTGAATGTCTTGCCATAGCTTGCAGAATTGTGCAGGAGATAGTGTAAACTACAATGTGAACTATAATCCATGCTTTGTGGCAATGCTCTAAAATGTTTTCATCAATTATAACAAATGTGCCACACTAATGAAAGATGTTATTAATGTGGGAAAATGTGGGAGGTGTGGGAAGAGGGTCTTAAGGGAATCCCTTATAATTTTCTGTAACATTTATGTAATCTAAATATCTTTTTTCCAAAAAGGAAAATAAAAATACATTTTTAAAAAAGTAAAAGGAGAACTGCAACAAGCCAATTCTGGCAGGACTACTAATGGTCCAGAAACTTCAGAAATGAAGGTCTGTGCCACCCCACCATGGAAAGAACCATGGCCAGCTGAGGTGCTTGTTTAGGGTAAAGAAAATATGGAATGGGTAGTGGAAGAAGAAGCTAAGACCATGTGACCAGTTACAGAAATGAAAAGTATGATCGATATGAATATTCATTCTTTTTTATTATTATTATGCTTGTATGTATGCAAAAGTCGAATATTTTTGTTTTCTTTCCTACATTATCCCCTAGTCATATTCAGAAGTTTATTTAACTTATGCCATAGTGTTTACATTATAGTATTTCAAGTTTAAGAGTGGCTATTACCCAAGAACTTGCACCATTTTCTGGGGAAAGTCAGAGCATTTCCAGTTGTATATATGACAATTCAATATTGTTAGGTGAAAATATGACTTTTCTTTGACAACGGGTAGATTGTGATGGTTAGGCTTATGTGGCAACTTGGCCAGATTGCAGAGTACAGATGCTTGATCAAGCAAACACTGGCCTGATGTTTACTGTGAGTATATTTCGTGGATTTAAATCATCAATAAGTTGATTGCATCTATGGCTGATTTTATGTACAATCAACTAAAGAGATTGCCTTCAAAAATGAGCAAAGTCTCATCCAATGAGCTGATGCCCTTAAAAAGAGAAAGGATGATTTCAGAAATCAGAAGGAATAATTTCCATCTATACTTGTCAGCCAGCTTCCCCTAGTGAATTCATCCAAAACCTTCCTCAGCGTTCTCAGATTGTAGCTTGCATCTTACATCCCCATGTTTGTATAAGCCAACCCCTATAAATAAATTTCAAAGTAACTCAGGTTGGTTCTGTTTCCTGGAGAAACCCAACTAATACAAACCTCAGTATGAAATTTGAGCTTTGTGGGAAATAAAAGCAAAATTATTATACTTTATTAAGTACATTGTACACAATGTTTCAAATCATAATAAAATATAAAAGAATACATTAATCCTGGAATGTGGCTTTCTCATATTTCACATGGGGATGAAGAAGAAATAAAAAATTCCTGGAGGATTTTTCAAGAGTATTCTTTTCCTCATTTTCTTTAAGAAAAGTATTGGGATATACCAGTCCTAGGGTAAAGAAAATGTTATAATAGCTTTATTCTAGAATGGCTATGAATTTGTTTTATATTCAGATCTATAAACACCCAAGAAATATTTTTTGATGTGTGAGGTGTATAGAACATTTTTATTCCACATTACTATACATATAGCATTGCCACTTGTGTTGTTATGATCATCAGAAACCAGCTCATTTTTTTCTTTATTTTTAAATAAGCTTTAGATTATATAAATGTTACATTGAAAATATAGGGAATTCCCATATACCAAAACCCCTACCCCTCCTACATTTTCCCCATTATCAACATCTTTCATTAGTGTGGTACATTTGTTACAATTGATAAACACATATTAAAACATTACTACTAACCTTGGTCTATAGTTAAAATTTTAGTTTATACTTTGTCCAGCAAAATTTTATAGGTTTTGGCAAAATGCATAATGGCCTATATCCGTCATTGTAATATCACACAGAACAACTTCCAATGACCTAAAAGTGCTCCATGGTTGACCTTTTCTTCCCTTTCTCTCACCTCAAACTTCTGGTGCCCACCACCTTTATATTAATGTTACAATTTCAAAGTATTTTTATTAAATTTATTTTTAAATCAATGTTACAGTTTACTCAGTTAATTCAAGGTAATAACTAAATTAACAATAAATCAAATTTAGTCAGCAGTTACACCCACATCCCTTAATTTGTTCATTCTTTAATCTTGAGGAATTTAGTATGATATCTAATCTGTCTGCCTCAGGCTGTGAAGGAATGTCAACATTATGGGACAGAAGAATGGAACCGTTTTGCTTGCTGTTGAAGATACTCCTTACTTTTGGAATGGGTCTGGTCCATCATCATCATTTTGCAGTTGTACAGGGAAAGCCCATGAACTGGAGAATAGGTTTTGGCTATGTATCTGCTGTGTTTCTAGGCTCAACTGGCATAAGAATAATCCAAAGGTTTTAAGTCTGTCATAAATATACTTAATAGCTACTATGAAAATTATATGTTCAAATAAAAGAAGTAGAAGCATCATGATTAGGGGATTTATAGTTGACTATAACTATGTTATAACTGGGGAAATAACATTCCATTGGTCAATATATTTATCCTTGTGTCAATGCCATGTTGTTTTGACCACTGTAGCTTTGTAATATGTTTTATAAGTCCTCTCAAGATGTTTTTGGGTATTTGTTGTCACATAGTCTTATAAATAAATTTGATAAATGGCTTTTCCATATATGCAAAACTGCTGTTGGAATTTTTATTGGGGTTGTGTTGAATCTGTAAATCAGTTTTTGTAGACTTGACATCTTACTATTTAGTCTTCCAAACATGAACACAGAAGGACCTTCAATTTATTTAGCTTATCTTTGATGTTTTCAGCAGTGCTGTATATTTTTTTCTGTACAAGACCTTTGCATCCTTAGCGAAATTTATTCCTAGATAATTGATTCTTATAGTTGCTCTTGTAAATTGAACTCTTTCTTGATTTCCTCCTCAGACCTGCTCATTATTATTGTATAAAAACACTACCAATTTTTGCATGTTGATCATATATCCTGCCACTTTTTGAACTCATCTATTAACTCTAATATCTTTGTGGCAGATTTCTCAGGACTTTCAATACACAAGATCAATTCAATGGCAAATTGCGATAGTTTTACTCCTTTTTTTTTTCCAATATGGATAACTTTTATTTCTTTTTCTTGCCTAACTGCTTTAACAAGAAACTCTAACTAATCTTGAATAATAATGGTGACAGTGAGTATCCTTGTCTAGTTCCAGATATTAGAGGAAAAGCCTTCAGTTGTTCACCACTGAGTATGATGCTAGCTCTGGCTTTTTCATATATGCCCATTAATGTGTTGAAAAAGATTCCTTCTATTTTTGGCTTACAAAGTGTTTTTATGAAGATAGTATAATGGATTTTGGGAATCCTTTTCTGCACTGATAGAGACGGTCATGTAGTTTTTCTCTATCTATTTGTTAATGTGGTGTATTTCATTAATTGATTTTCTTGTGTTGAACTGCCCTTGCATAGTTAAGTGAAACCCACTTGATCACTGTGCAGAATTCATTTAATGTCTTGTTGGATACCATTGGTAAGTATTTTGTTGAGGATTTTTAAACCTAAATGCATTACAGCATTTTGTCTGTAATTTTCTTTTCTTGTAGCATCTTTTTCTGGTTTTCATAGTAGCCTGATTCTTCACCAAATGTGTTAGGTAATCTCCCTTTTCTTCAGTTTTTTGAAGATTAAGAGCAGGATTGGTATTAGTCATTTTTGGAATGTTTGGTAGAATTAAACTGTGAAGCCATTTGCTATGATGGCTGTTATTTTTCAGAGATTTTTGTTGACTAATTCAATCTCATTACTTGTCATTCATCTGTTAAGGTTTTCTATTAATTCTAGGGTTAGTTTAGTTTGTTTATGTATTTCCAGGAATTCATCCCTTTAATCTCAGTTTTATCCAATTTGTTGGCATGCAGTTTTTCATATCCTCTTACAACCTTTTGAATTTGGTGGGGTCAGTTGTGATGTCTCCTCTCTCTTTTCTGATTTATTTGCCTTTTCTATCTTTTTTTTTTTTTTTTTTTTTTTTTTGCTATTCTAGTTAGGGGTTTGTCATTTGTATCTCAAATACCAGCTTTTGGTTTTGTTAATTTCCTCTATTGTTATTTTTTTCCTGTTGTTGTAGTTCTTGACATAATTTATTTCTACTCTAATCTTTGTTATTTCTTTTCTTCTGCTTCCTAGGGATTATTTTGCCGTATGTTTAGTAGTTCTTCCAGGTGTGCAATTTGTTCTTTGATTTTAGCTCTTCTTTTTTAATGTAGCCATTTAGGGTTATAATTTTCCCTCTCACAACTGCCTTCAATGCATCCCTCAACTTTTGATATGTTGTGTTTTCATTGTCATTTTTCTTGAGATACTGACTCATTTGTCTTGCAATTTTTTCTTTTATCCACTGATTATTTTTAAGAGTTTGTTGTTTAAAATTCATATATTTGTGAATTTTCTGTATATTTGTGTCTTTTGTCCATTATTTATTTCCAGATTGATTCCATTGTAGTAAGAGACGAAGAGCTTTTTTGTTATTTTAATCTTTCTAAAATCATTGAGACATGTTCTAATTAACTTGTGGTTTATCTTGGATAATCATCCATGAGCATTCGACATCAATGTACATTTTGCTGTTTGGGGATGCTATATTCTTTATAAATATCTTAGGTCTAGTTCTTCTAATGTATTATTCAAGATCTCTTTTTTT
This sequence comes from Cabassous unicinctus, assembly GCA_029593785.1. NCBI lineage: Eukaryota > Metazoa > Chordata > Mammalia > Cingulata > Chlamyphoridae > Cabassous > Cabassous unicinctus. The sequence continues at coordinate 11,578 of JAQZBX010040315.1, read as the reverse complement.
ATTGATCCTCTGTCAAAATGTTCTTTCTGTCATTGAGAGTGGTGTATTGAAGTTCCCCACTATGATTGTAGAGGCATATATTTCTTCCCTGAGTTTTGTCAGTGTTTGCCTCATGTATTTTGCAGCATCCTGGTTAGGTGCATAAACATTTTCTTTTTATTTTTCTTTCTTCTTGGTAGATTGTCACTTCTGTTAATATATAGTGTCCTTCTTTGTCCCTTATAACAGTTTTGTATTTAAAGTCTATTTCATCTGATATAAGTATAGCAACCCTAACTCTGTTTTGAATACTATTTGAATGGAATAGCATTTCTCAAACTTTCACTTTCAATCTATTTGTGACCTTGGGTATAAGGTGTCTCTTGTAGAAGGCATAAAAATGGTTTATATTTATATATACATTCTGCCAATTTATGTCTCTTAATTGGCGTGTTTAATATGTTAACATTCAATGTTATTTCTGTAAAGGCAGTATTGCTTCAACCACTCTACTTCTAGGCTTATGTCATATCTTATTTTTGTTTCTCTTCTTACCCTCTTAGTTACCCTTGCCAAAATAATCTTCTGAGGTAGGCAGGGCCAATTGTCTTACAAAAACAATGGAGGAGGAAGGGTAAAAATCTATCCAACGGAACTGCTTTGGGGATCTGCAGACCTGGAGAGTGCTGCACATGATCCAGGAGGGAGAGGGACAGAGAAACAAGAGGTCAAAGGAAAACCATGAGTTACTCACCCTTGTGGCTGAGAATGGCACATACGCCACACCCTCAAGGTGAATAGCCTTGGTAAAACTCCTGTCTCACAGCAGTCAACAGAGTGGGACAGAACATTCTTTTCCCTGGAAGAGTGGTCCTGTGGAGGGCAGAGGGTTGTTTCCCTTCAGTAAGATTAGACAGCTGAGCCTCCATTGAATCTCAAAAAATGACCCAAGCCAGCACTGAAGCAGACCCAGGGAGAGGTGAGGAGGATCTGATCCAGCAGGCAGTCAGATGTAACTACTCTGAATGAGAAAGGAATTAGGTCAGTGAAGGGGCTGAGACAGGCACCTAACCAGTCCTGGAGAGAAGGAAGCCAAGAGAGATACCTGACAAACTGCTAGAAGACCAACTTTCATGAATGAAAAGCAAGACACATAAGCTTTCAGAAAATATCATAACCTGTAGAGTGGGTTATTTCAGTGTAGGAACACCTTTCTCACATAAAAAAGGCCCCCGATTTGATTCCTGGTACCCCCTAATAAAGGGATCCAGTGAGTGACTGACTGGGTTGCCATACCCTCAGTCAGCACCTTACAACGGGGAACTTATAGACTGAGATTTTTTTTGTTTTAATTTTTTTTTAATCTGTTGTTTTATAGATTATTATTAATTTCTTATTTTATTTTTTATTCTTTATTTAATTCACTAAAACTGGTTACTTTACTTGTGGGGAGCAGGCTGCAGGGCGATTGATAGATGAGTACCAGCAGCCAGAGATGATTACTAGGGGCTTAAGAGGAAAGCCTGTTTTTCTTGGGTATTTATTATGGTATTTTTGTTGTTTTTTCTCTTTCATTGTCTCCTTTTCCCCTTATTTGTTCTCCTTAGTTTCTTTATTTCTTTACTTTCATTTTTCCCTCTTCCATTGCTTTTTTTATTCCACCTTTTCTTGATTGGTTTTCATTTTATTACTTTTCTTTTTCTTCTCTT
>JAQZBX010040314.1:0-22718 GCA_029593785.1 Cabassous unicinctus | reverse complement strand
TGGCTGGCAGTTTTTCTTTTTCAGTACCTTAACTACATCATACCACTTTCTTTTTGCCTCCACAGTTTCGGATGAGAGGTTTGCACTTAATCTTATTGAGGTCACCTTGTATGTGATGCTTTGCTTTTCTCTTTCTGCTTTCAGAATCCTCTCTTTATCTCTGATATTTGACATTCTGAATAGTAGGTATCTAGGGATAGGTCTATTTGGATTTATTGTGTTGGGGGTGCATTGTCCTTTTTGAATATTGATATTTATGTCTTTCATAAGGTTTGGGAAGTTTTTGGTCATTATTTCCTCAAATATTCTTTCTGCCCCTTTTCCATTCTCTTCTTCTGGGACACTGATAATGCAAATGTTTGTGCATTTCACTTTGTCACTCAGTTCCCTGAGATTCTGTTCCATTTTTTCCATTCTCTTCTCTTTCTGATATCCTATCTTTTCCAGTTCAGATGTTCTGTGTTTGGAATCGCTAATTCTGTCTTCTAGCATTTTAAATCTGCTTTATGTGCCTCTAATGTATTTTTAAAAACAATTTATTGAAGTATATCATTCATGCATGAACATACATAAACTATAAGTGTTCAGTAAACATTGTGAACTTACAAAACAAACATGCATAACATCATACAGTGTTCCCACACATCATCCCACCACAAATACTTTGCATTGTTGTGGAACATTTGTTAACAAATTATGAAAGAACATCGTCAAAGTTTTACTACTAACTATAGTCTGTATCTTATTTTTTTATACATTTTTTTAAGGATTTGTTTATTTATTTACATTTATCCATTTTTACCCCCCCATTTTTGCTGTTTTTCTGTCCTTTTGCTGGGCAACTCTCTGTGTCCATTTCCTGCGCTCTCTTCTCATCCTTCTCCTCCTGTCTTCACCGGGATTCGATCCTCGGGACCTCCAATGTGGGAGAGAGGTGCCATACCACCTGTGCCACCTTAGTTTCTGTTTTTTCAGCGCGTCTCGTCTTGGCTCTCCCTTGTGTCACTCTCCTGCCACGTCATCATGTTGTCGCGTGGCTTGCGGGGCCTGGCGGCACACACGCGCACAAGGCCTGGTGGCTCACACACCTTCTATATTTTTCTTTTATTTATTTTTCCCGGGAGGTCCCGGGGATCGAACCCAAGTCCCTCCATATGGGAGATGGACACCCATCCCCTTTGACCCATATCCGTCCCCCTGCTATATCTCTTAAGGTTGACCAAAGATACCTAGAGTTACAGTCTTTTCCCATACAGGATGGTCATATAATAAATCAGGCTTAGTTTATCACCAGCATTCTAAAACCCAGACCTAGGGAGAAAAACTAGGTCTGGGGATACATGAATGGTTTCTAATATAGCGAATGTTTAGCCTACCCTGATTATCACCAAAATCAGGACAGTAAGAATATTTGCAACCTCTAATGTATTTTTAATCTCATCCATCATGTCTTTCATTCCCATAAGGTTTGTTACTTTTCTTTGCAGGCTTTCAAATTGTTCTTTATGCTCACCCAGTGTCTTCTTAATATTCTTTATTTTGTTAGTCATATTTTCTTTAAATTCTTTGAAGTGATTTAGGAGAGTTGTGTGATTATCACTGATTAATTGTCTTAAGTCCTGTATCTCTTCAGGATATTTTGTTAGTTCTTTTGGCTGGGCCATCTTTTCCTGTTTCCTAGTATGGCTTGTAATTTTTTGCTGATGTCTAGGCATCTAAATATGTTGGTGAATTTATTGTGATGGCCAATTTCTCTCTCTTGCCTAGTTATTATTTTTTCAAAGCTCTTCTTTGATATTTGGTTCAACTTATCTCTAGTTTTTAAAATTTCTCAGTTTAAGTTATCAAAATTGGGCAAGGGACTCACTAGTGGGGTGCTGATTCTCTCCCAGAGGTTAGGATACAAATAGAAAAGTGAACAGTTTTTGTCTGTGTAATTTTCAGACCGGCCAGCAGATGGCATTTGTCAGCACATCTTTCCACAGAGGTTTCAGTCTGGGCTTTCCTGCGTTTCCTGTGCTGAATCTCCAGAAGGGGGATTCAAAGCAGGTTCTCCTGGCCAAATTTACTGAAGAAAAGCCCCCCAACTCCCCTTCCTTTACCCCTTGAAACAGCTGACAGGGAGGAAGGTGTCTGTTCCCCTCCCAGTTGGCTGCAGTGAGCCAGGGGTTTTACCCCAGCTTAATATCTTGGGAGGGGGCCAGAGGAGCCTTTCTCGGCTGCCGTGGGGGCTTGGCAACTCCCGTTTGTTGTTTTGGCTTCTTCATCTCTCTGTCCCTCACCCTCCTGGGAGTTGTGTAGCACTATCCTGCTCTGCTGACCCCTAAAGCAGTTCCCTCAGACAGCTTTTGGCACTTTCTCTATTGTTTTTGTGATAGCATTGAACTCTGCCTGTTAGTACAACACCATCTCGGAAGTTTAATATTTTGATAGCTACTGTGTGAGCCTCTTATCTATCCAGAAAAAATACCTATGAAAACAAGAATATATTTATATCCCATAGAAGTATGCTTTAGGTACATTTTCCCCCACATACCACCCTACTGTAAACACGCTGTTCTAGTGACATATCGTTGTTATAGCTTCTGGACAAACTTGCTTATATTTGTATTATTAGCCACAATCCTCGGCCACCCTTGAGAACCTCATCATTTTTAAAAGAAGCATCAGAATTCATGTTCCATACTTTTAAGGGCCCTATGTTTCAGTATGAAATCACTTATTTTTCATCTGATGAGGAAAAGCTACATGTACTGATTATTTCAATCACTTCCAAATGCACCACTTGTGGTTGCATTAAGAACCTAATCGACTGACAGCACATTATTAAAAATCTTACTGTTTGTGGAAATTTGTCTTTATGGGTCATTACTTATCAGCTAAGGAGTCACTGCCCCATAAACCCCACATCCAAAGCCATTACTTCTACAGTACACCTTTGCTTTAATATCTTGAAGCTTTTTTGACTTTATTCCAAAGACAATAAACAAGTCATGTCACCCCCGCGTGCTTCCATCCATCATGATTGTGGGTAATCCTCACTGATCCTCAAAGCAGAGCCTTTGTGATTTGAAGAAAGCATCACACGGCGATGATGACCACATGCAATTTCCCCACAGCTGCAAGGTGACATATTAGAGGATATTGCAGCTGCTGAGTCAAAATATCAATTTTTTAAATCTATTTACATTTTTAGCATGTCTGCATGCTAAAATATGCTGCATATTTAGAAAACAAGTGGAATCTTCTGCTTCCTTAAGAACAAGAAATGCATTTATTTAAGCTAGAGCTAACACTGCATTTCCAGGTTCATGTGTAATATGTTCATTAATTTGCTCATTTTAAAGTACTAATTCACTGGGTTTATTAGCAAGCAGGCACACATACAAACAACTGGAATTCCATCTGCATGCCTTTCCCCCGACTCCGATGTGCTTATACACTAGTAATCTGAAATAGGCAAACACACATACATGGATCCTGAGTCTCTTCTTTCCTTATTCCTTTTAATAAGTCTTATATTTAAAGACTCTTCACTGTAATTGAAATAATGACAAATAAGAATTTACTTACCAGGTAACAGTAACAGGATTCTGGGAGCCTTGGCCCAGTTTCCAGAATAGGTGATGTTTAAAAGCATTTAATGAATGCACACTCACCATTTAGACATATTTGAGGTCAACCTCCTTTTCTCTGATTAATGGCAGGAAGATCGGATGAAAGCACTTTACTGCACAGATGGAGCTTTTAGAATGGGACGTTAATCCTTGCAGAAGCTGCTAGATTGGTGGGTGGAAACTCAGTTCCCCTATTTCGGTCACTACAGTCCCGGAACAAATTAAGCAGTGCCATTAGTAACTTCCTCTAGTACATCCTGTGAAGGTGCTCCAAATATCTCAAACTGTCACTGAGGGAGCAGATGTGGCTCAAGAAGTTGAGCGCCTGCCTTCCACATGGGAGGTCCCGGGTTCGTTTCCCAGTGCCTCCTAAAGAAGACAAACAATGAGCAAATAAATAAATAAATAAATAAGCAGGGAGCGGATGTGGCGCAAGCAGTTGAGTACCCACTTCCCACAAGGGAGGTCCTGGGTTCAGTTCCTGGTGCCTCCTAAAGAAATAAACCAAACAGACAACGAGCAAAAAACAATGAGCAAACAGAAGAGGGAACCATCTGGGGGAAGGGGGGAACTGTAACTGACAATGCAGTTGGAAATTATCTCACACACAGCCAAGTAGTGTGTGAGAGTTTCTCTTGGCTTGAAGTAGATTTTGAGAACTAGGTAGCACAACCCACATTGACCTTTGCAGGAGCCTCCAAATTCCCCACTATTTCATGGTATTTTTACTCCAATAATTTATTTTCTTCCATTCAACAGCTATGTAGGGGCTATCTACTATGCACTAACTGATTTGGCCAAATTCTATTTTGCTTTGCTTTTTAAAGGAGCATTTAATATAACCTCATCTATGTAGAAATCCATGTATGTAAAATTGTACAGAAAAAGAACTAAAAAAATGTCAATGTTAATAGTGATTGATTCTGAAGGGGGTGATTTTTGTGCTCACATTTTATACAAATATATTTCATAGTTCCTTCCATGGCTGTCTTTGTAGTCAGAAAAATAAACCCTTAAGATCGCCGGGGCTAGAGCCTGAAGGCTGCTCACAGGTGTTGCCCAGTGGACTGGCGGGCCACTTGTCACCTGCATTGCCTGAGCTCTGTAGTCTTCCCAAGGGAACCACGCTTTTCTAGTTTAAGTCAGAATATTGGTGTTTATACTCCAGTCCTTGTTGCTCTGATTTCTGGCTTCTTTCGCTGCACATCGTTACTCATTTTGAGGTCTTTCAAGAATTCTCTCCTATGAAGAGATTTTGACTTCAGGCCTCTGAAGACAAAGGCGCTTTCTAGTATTAGGAATTCACCATCCTTTTAGGCTTACTTTAATAAAAAGTCAGTCCACCAATCTTCGGAGTAGGATTTCCGAGCATATCTATTTAAGTGGTGTTCTGTTGGGGGCTTGTATTGGCAGCGTTGGGAAGGTTTGCGTGAATAGATTAGCATGGGACTCGCTCAGATTATTGTGTTGGAATGAATTTCTTCATGGGATCGGTGTTCAGTGTGACTTTTTAAACCATGGAATGAATGCAAGTAGCAAACATATAACAGGGAGTCCAACTTTATGAACTCAGGTACAGTCTCCTTGTGTTGGGTAAAACTGTAAACTAACTTGGATTAATGTGATGCTTTGGGCAAACTTCAGGTGATTGTTTTATATTTTTCAGGTGCCATTTATTGATTTCTCCTTTGCTTCTGGGTACTCACTTGATCATACAATGTGATGTGTCTGGGGATTCATCTGATGCATTCTTATAGCTTAACACAGGAGCCCTGGTGAAAGGCAGAAGCCTAGAGTGATTTAAGAATCTGCATCTCATGAGCCCTTTTGGGGATCTATATACCAAAGTCTGATCCAAACAGCCATGTCTGGTTTAAGACCTGCCCAGAATGAGACATGTTTAGGAGAAGAGAGGGAGTTGAGGGTTGTGAGGAATCCCTGCATTTATCAGACAGTCAGAGGCAGAGAAAGAAAACCCTACCAAGAGGAGTACTCAGATAACGCATGCTAGAGGAGGAGAGGGCTGGTCAAAAGTGCCAGGTGTTGCAGAAGATTCCAGTAGGATAAAGAATTCGAGGAGGCCAGTAGATTTGGTCATTAAGAGTCAATCAGGACCTCTCAGCCTGAATCAGAGCAGGCATCACCCAAATCCCTCAAGATTGAAGAATGAACAAGAAGAGTGTAACCATGGACCAAAGCAGATTTATTGATATTGTAGTTAATTATCTTGTGTTCATGGAAGAACCTGTAACATTGATATAAAAATAGTGGTTGCCAGGGGTTCAGAAGGGAGGGGGAGACATGAATAGATGAAACATGGCATTTTCAGGGCAGTGAAATTGTTCGATAAGATACTGCAATGAGGGTCACATGACATTTTACATTTGTCAAAGTCTGTAAAACTGTACAGCACAAAGTGTAAACCACAATGTAAATTATAGACTTTGGTTAATAGCAATGCTTCAGTATTGGTCACCAATTGTAACAAATGTACCACACTAAAGAAAGATGTTATTAGTAGGAGAAACTATGTGTTTGGTGTGTGTGTATGGGGGGGGGGGCGGCGGCGTATATGGGAATTCCCTATACTTTCAGTGTAATTTTTCTGTAAATCTAAAACCTCTCTAAAAATAAGATTTATTAATACAAAAAAAAAGAGTGAACCCTAATGTAAATTATGGACTATTATTAATAGTATAATTATAGTAATATTGCTTCATCAATTATACAAAGGTACCACACTAATGTAAAATGTTAATAATGGGGAAAACTATGTGTGTGAGAGGAGGTTATATTACAACTCGGTACTTTCTGCATGATTTTTCTATAAACCTGATTTTAAAAAATAACTTCCTTACAAAAAAAAAAAAGTCAATCGGAAACCTTTTCAAGAGCAATGCTGCAGTTTACCTGTGGAGGTTGGTGGCAGATAACAGTGAGGTGAGAAGTAAGAAAGGCAAGGAAGTTAGGGTTAGGGAAGCAAGAGATGGGTGGTTGTAGAGCCAAGCTTCTGAGGGGTAGACGATGTAGGTCATATGTTGAAGTAGAGGTCAAGGAGAGCGTGAAGTGAGATGGGGAATGAAAGGTAGAATAATGTTGAGAATTGAATCAAGAATGTAGTTAGAGGGATTAGCAATTTCATCCTCTGAGATGGGTAGAAATAAAATAAGAATGGGTAAAGATAGATGTTTTGAGGTTGAAAGGAAGGAGTTGAAGGTGCTCATGCTTGCAGGGCTGAGTGAAGTGGAAGATGACATCACCTGTGGGGGTGTGGGGGGTGGGCAGAGTGGGGTCGGTGACCTGAGAAGAATATAAGGATTTAAAGCAGCTGCTGTGAGGGTGCGAAGAAGGGTCCCTAACCTAGCTCTAGCTTCCTTTAGAAGCATTTAAACCACATTGTATTCCTCGTTTAAGCAGCCGCTAGAGAGCCCCAAGATGAGACAAATCCATAAATATTTATTTATTGTACCCACAAAATACTCCAGAGATTTGCTTACTTTCTCTGCAAAGCATCCCCTTGGTGATTATTCTTATTCATTGCCCTAATTGCATACTAGAGAGATGCAACTAGTCTTTAAACCACTGAACACCTGCGGACTTTGTTTATGCACGCCTGAACCCAGATTATCTTGTAAGCACTTGCTTTAAAGAGGAAGAGGCCATGACTTTTCAAATAATGGATCCTTGAATCAGGGAGTGTTTGCCAGGTTTCCATTCTGAACATTTACTCACTCTTCAAGGTAATCATGAAATATTTGCTCCAGTAACTTTTGCAGCTTTTTGAATCTCCTCTAGAGGCTCCTGGCACGATGAATCTCACCTAGAGGCTCCTGACACGATGAGGAGGACATGGGAAAAAGAGAACAAAATACTTGGCATTCTGTGGAAACCGTACACCAAACCAGGGGGAAATAGCCTCCCTGCCTATCATATTTCTCTCAATACAGTCCACGTTTCCTTTATAATTTACTGAAGGGCTAAAAAGAGGATGCCCTTAGGCTGTCACGAATTGTTCCTAATACTGACAAAAGGCTGGTTGTAATTTGAAACTCCCAAAGTTCAGAGAAAGGTCATGGGCTATTCTTTGTGTCCTGCTAGAAGAGTCCATGTTTTTGAGGACACTTTTGTTTTCAACTTCCAGGGTGGCTACAAAGGTCCTAGGACGTTTCCTCAGGCAGAAGAGTGGGCTCTGGGTATGGGAGAGAGATCTGCTTCTTGTGCAGGGAACATGTTTCACGTGATCAGCAATTAAGAAAGTGTATCACCCAGGGTAGAGAGATAAAGACCTCTTTCAACAGATTTCAGGGGGCAGGCAATTAGTTTTATTGATGTGGATTTTTTAGTAAAAGCATTACTAGAAATCACAATCTCCATCTACAAGACCTTGGCATGAAACAACAAGACGTGTCTGGTCTCTGGGTGGTGAATTAGCAAGTGCAAACAAGTGCTTTTAATCCTACAGGGAAAGAGGAAAAGGCCTGAAACTAGAACTCTTTCTTCTTTTTTCCTATGCCTTTATTCCTTTTTCATTTATGTGGATAATTAGGATTTGTGGATGTCTTTGGGACTTGAGGGTAATTACCACATAAAAGCAGAACGGGAGGAAGTTTTCGCCTACAATGGAAGCTGAACATGATCAAGGTATTAAAAGATGGCCATTATATGGGTGAGAACAAGATACAATGCTGCCCATCCAAGATGATCTGTTGTATAGCTTTACTCACAGCCAGAACTCCAGAGCTTCTGTGAACTATGTAGTGGGTCATGAAAATGACTTTTCGACTTCTTCATAACTTTACTTCTAGTTAAAGACTAAAACTTTCCAGTAGTTCAACCCAATTGTCTACCAGCCCCAAAACCTCCAATCCAAAGTCTGAGACTGATTTACTGACTCAGGAAAGTCAAATTTATTGAGAACGAGCCAAGTGGAGGGCACTGAGCACTGAATGGTGTTCTACTTCTCTGATTTCTGGAGGGAAGTGTTGATAATACTGATGATAAGGTCTCTGTTACTCTGACACTTCTCTTATACCTCTAGCAAGTCCTATCACATGCTGCTCTACTACTTGAAGGTCATTCAGTTGGAAAGGGATGAAACCTTAATTGCTGTGCTGGGTCTGACCAAGCACACAATTTGTGTGGGTCCCAAGCGTCTCCCTTACTGGCACACGCTGTCTTTGGGATACCCTCCGGCTGTTTGTGCGGCAGCGTTGGTAAATTGAAATCCCTTCTGCCCTTTGGGGTAGAGATGAGACTTGGTGCAATTGAGCACCCATGCCTTCTGTGTGCTCCTTGCCCTTTCCAGATTGCCATCCTCTGTGCCAGCGCTGTACAGCTGATCTCTACAACTCTGGGAGCATCTGCCTGAGGTGCCAGGATGCCCGCTACCTGCTGCTAGGGGACCACTGTGTTTCTGACTGCCCCTCAGGATACTATGCAGAGAGGGGGGTTTGTAAAAGTGAGTAAGTGCTGGACACGCAGGAGCTGGCGGTGCCTCTTTAGGTGCTCTTTGGGGGCTGGAACTCGGAAGGCTTGACATTCCCAAGATTGAGAGAAGGCGGGAAGCCTGCTGTGGGACATTCAGTCAGCCTAGCTGGTGCTCTATTAGGGCTTTTATTAATGGTACTTGGGATGCTGCTTTGGGAGGAAGTCTGCCTTTAAAGGTAATGCATAGCTCTCTTTTCCCTCCATAGGATGTCACTCCTCCTGCAGAACCTGCCAGGGCAAAGGCCCCCTCTCCTGCTCTTCATGTGACCTCAACCTCGTTCTGTCACACACTGGCACCTGCAGCACCACCTGCTTCCCTGGGCACTATCTCGATGACAACCATGCTTGCCAGCGTAGGTTTTTTTGTTGGTTTGTTGATGAAAATCCTCCGCTTTCCTCCTTTTTTAGGGTGATCAAAGGAAATAGGAAGTTCTTACTTCCATATTCTCACCTGGTAGACTTTGTTTTTATAAAAGGAAGAAAACGAATCTATGAAGGCCATATGGATGCCATTAGCAAATTTTAACTCAGATGTAAGCCTGATTAAAAGTGCTGGACTGGGCTCTTCCCTGCAAGTAGCAGTGAGACCTTAGGCAGGTCATTTACCACTTGAAATAAAGTCTATTTTATATATCAGTCTATTTTATCTTTATGGATTCTTTCAGCAATCCAATTCCAAGATCTGTGCAGTGAGTGAAGCTCATTCTAATTACATGATCAGTGACCTGAGTGCTTCTCCAGGTTTAATTTGTTTTCAATGTCTGCTTGTTGAATATTGACTACAAATAAGGCTTTACATGCTGCAAAGCATTTAATTTCTTCCCAGAAAGTAGTTATTTTGTCTTACATGAGAGTTACTTGTATAGATGTCTTATTTCTCAAATAAAAGTCAGGATATGATTCGTTTTCCTCAGCCAGGCACATTTGAGGATAAATTAGGGAAAGGCCAAATCTGGATGAAAAAAACAATTTTTAGGAAATCCTTCCCAGATGAAGGGACATTTGTGATAGGCTAAGGCAGCTTACTTTATTTCAATTACTAACTTTAAAAAAAAAAAAAAATTATATTTTCTCCTTTTGAAAATGACAGTTATAAAACATAGTGCTGATATTTCAATTTCATGTTCTGGGAAGTACCGTGTTTAAGGAATTATAGAGTAGCAAGGAGAGTGGGTTCTAGAGTCAGGTGACTTAAATTGAAATCCAAATTACCATTTTTTAGTTAGACCTTAAACAAATGAATTAAACTCTAGGTCTCAGTTTCTTTAACTATAAAAGGAGGATTATAATAGTATCTGCATTCTAATGGTGTTGTACTTTGTACAGATCCTAGCAGAAAATAAGGTCCCAGTATTGATTAACTTCTGTTGTTTTTGCCATCATCATCATCATCATCATCACCACCACCACCACCACCTGGAATGAGAGGAGAAAGAAAGCTGTAAAAGATATTTATATTTTATAGATAGGTGTTACTCTTAGCCTATTGAGACACTTGCAAGGAATTGCATTTGAAGTGAAGTTATATGGAATTCACTATTTTGCATCATCCATTGAGATACCAGAGATTAAAACCTTATTTGGACCAACAGGAAGATCTCTTTACCTTTGTAACAAAAACTGGGCTTGGTATATATCAACTGTCTGCCAGAATCTGTAGACTCAGTAATACCAGAAATACAATGAAATACTATTGTATTGTTCTATTCAAGGGCAAGAGAGTGTTAGTGGAGAAATAGTGACTTAGATTTATGAGGCTCTTCACAGCAGTGAAATCACAGAAATAAAAGTTCAAAAGAAAAAATAGAATCCCTGATATGGAGTATAGGTGACAAAAATATGGTGCATTGAAAATTTTCTCTTCTGGGAAGCTTTTCCCTTGCTGCAGAGTGACCTCTGTGCAAATCCATTTGCTATGCTACCATGTAAGTAGGATTTCATAGCATAGTCAGTTAAACTAGGAATTAGGCATCTCCTAACTTTAGTTCTTTGCTAAAGCTCAAGTTTCATTCTAAGATTAAATAAAGTAGCCCACTAAGTTGGGATATTTTAGTTTCTAGTATGTACAAAAGTCCACAATGCCCCTGTCTAATGCTCATCATTATAGACAATTATGGGAAAGTACCATAAAGGACTTTTGAGGATATGTGATCAGTATCAGTGGGAGGCATTGTTGATCAAACTACAGAAGAAAGTAAGGGCTAGAGAGCTGTCTTCTTCAAAAATGATGCTGTCATTCTGAATATTTCAGAGGAGCTGATCTGGTAGGTCTAAGCTCTGGTTACAGAAATATTTAGAAATTATGTGCTATTTAGTGAATTCTAAAATTTAGGGAAGACCAACTGGGGCAGGAACTTTTAGAAAGAGATGATAAATAAGGTTCTCCATGCTTGAAGCCAGAGTGCTGTGGAAAAGGAGGAGAACCAACCCAAGCCCACCTTGCAACTGATAGACATTCTTTCTTACTCTCCCTCACAGACCTTCACCAATGAGAAAGGAAGCCAGCTCCATTGTTGAAAGCTCTAGTTGTATGACAATTCTTTTTGATCCACCCTATAACTTACCTCTAGAGGAATAAAGAATAAACCTCTTCCCTTGTTCACATGATTACCTTCAAAAGCTTGAACTTGACTGTCTTTTCCCACTTTGACTTCTCTGCTCAGCAGAATGGAGCCAGTAGAGTACTTAAGCAGAAATGGATGACTATCTCTTAGGCATGTGGTAGAAACCAGGCCTGTCTCAGAGGGAGAATGGAGTCAATCAGATTTGAAATTCCTTCTTGCTTGATGAATGATGGTTAAAGTACACTCCTCCTTTAACCATCAGGAGGTTTCTTGTCTACTCGTTCCCCTTGTCACTGTCTCTTTGGCACTCTCCATGGGGTCAGTGGCCTCAGAGAACTGCATCTGGTACTCCAGATGTGGTCACACCAGCAAACTTTGTAACAAGGCTAATGCCTAATGTGATTGGACTATAATAAGTTGGAGAAAATGAATGATCTTTGTCTACATTCCTCTTGAGATGGAAACTGAGAATCCAGGAGACTCTGGTTGGCTGTGTGAGACAACGTCAGCCATTTGCTGGTTACCTAAGAGGAATGAAAGATAGATGAGAGAGGGAAAAGGGTGGAGCCAAAAAAAAAAAAATGGCGAAGCCCCCTACTTTTCAATGTGACACTGTACATACCTCTGAATCTCCCAAAAGACTTCCAACATTTCAATATGCTTTAAATGAATCCATTTCTTTTGCGAGCAGTGAAGGGGCTGAGTTATGCTTTAAGGTACTAAGGAAAAATGAAAGACGGCATATAAGGCTTCAGGAACATGGAGGCAGAGGAAAGCTTGAGAAGGCTGCAGAGGCAGGGCACTGGCTGGCCGTCCCATGTTCAGGAACTGGCATTTGGGTCTAGTTTTGTAGCTCCGTGTTCATCAGGGGACTAGCTGACATTTCGCTTACATGAAGACTTTTCAGCTTAAGACTGTGTTAGTTTCTTTAGTAACCATATCATACTTTCAGTTTATATTAAGCTTTTTAAAAATTAATTTTATTTACAAACATTCCACATCCACTAAACATACACTCCTCCTTATATTAAGCTTTTAATCAACTAAAGTTCTTAGATCTTTTTTATATGAACTGCTGTCTAGACAGGTCTTCTTTATTTGTGCAGTTTTTGAGAATGTAAATGCAGGGCTTTACTTACAGTTCTGCTCATTTCATTTAATTACTTCCAGTTTCTTGGTTTGGCTGTTTAAAGTAACTTTGAATTGCTGTCCTTTCAGCTTGTGAAACTTAACGGAATGTGTTTCCTATGTAGGTGCGCATGGCATATTTAAATATCATTATCATGATTTCTTTTTTTAAAGTCACTAATAAAAATATTGGTCAAATAAAAAAGTAAGGCTTGATCACTATAATACTCTACTGAAGACATTCCCTCTACTAATTAGAAAGATTTACTGATCACTTTTTTTAGTATGCATTTCATCTAAGTGAAAGTGATTGATTATGAATCTACCTAAAACTACTTATTTTGTTTATCTTTGGGATCTTTGTCAAATGCTTTAGATACACGCTATGCAGAACCCTAGCAAAATAGGCAAACATTTATTCTCATATAAACTTCCAACAATTACAAAATTCTTTCTTAACTATCCCTAAACTCTCTGTCTCAAAGTCTAGTCTAGAATTTTTCTAGAACCTCAAATTACTAATCTGTATATTGTAATGAATATTTTATACCAATGGTTTTACAAATAGTTAAAACAAGAAGACCAGATTTCTTTTTATTTTACAGAGAGGTAATTTCCCTGAACTCTACCACATGCTTTAACATCCTATGGAGCTTAAATTTACTTGAAACCCACTTGATCCCCCTCGAGACTTTTCTCTGACTCATACTTAAAGAAGACTTCAGGATGCAGCAAAGATGCTGGTGCTTGTGCACATATAATTACAATATCAGACATCTTTCACTTATATAGCCATTGCTTATTGAACACCTACAATGTGATATGTAACTGGCTAGGTAGAGGAAACACTGCAAACCTGGCTTTTGCTTTCATGAAGCTCACAGCTTGTAAGATACAGATGTTAAATAATCACTTAAATGAAAATTGTTACACATGACATAAAAAAAAAAGTATAAGGTGTTATGAGAGCATGAAACTGGGATATTGTTCTAGACTAGAGAGTCAGAGAAGGCCTTCCTGAAGAAGAGGTTGAAGGATGAGTGGGAGTTAAAGATAAGAGACTTGATGATAATTTTGAGAGAATACCAGTATGTGTATAAGGATTGCCAGATGGAGATAAATAGAGGGAATGGCGGAGGAGCAATATTTGCAGAAATTATGCCTGGGTATTTTCGAGGATTAAAGAAAGAAAAGTGTTTTGAGATGAAAGTGTCCTCTGAAACCTGAGCAGTGTAAATAAAATAAAATAAAATAAAATAAAAAAACTCTTGTGGATGCATAGAAAGCAGATTGCAAAGCGGTCAGACTGGATATAGGGAGACCAATTAGAAACAGCAGGAGATGAAGATGGCTTCGATGTATTGGCCTTTGCAGAGATAGAGAAAAGCTAAGAGATCTGGCCAATATATAAGAGAGCTAGAATAAAGAGGATCCAGAGATTAATTAGATAAGGGTTGAGAAAAAGGGAGAAATCAAGATGGATTCCAAGGTTTCTGTCATCAATAGTCTGTATAGATAGAATTGCCAGTTATTAAATTTGGAAAGATGGGGCATCCCTGAATGCCTGAATTAAGTGGCTACTAAATATTACAACTGGACAAAGCAATAAACCAGGTCAATTTTAAGTCCTTTATACCTTAAAATATGGGATTCCCTGAGTCCCACAATAAAGTTGGTGCCTACTTTTTATCTTGGTATCACATAAAAGTCTGAGTCTACATCATGAACTGTACCAAGGGACTTGAAGTAAGGCTGAAATAAATTTCTGGACCAGAAATCCAGAAATCTTGTAGTAAATATCGATTCTACTGCTGTGTCACAGGGTAGTTTAGATGTGGGATTTCCATTCTTGGGTTTATAATTTATCTTCTCTGGAAAATAAGATTACCCTATTTTTATTTTGGAGAATGAGAATAATGTCTTCTGTTTCTGTTGATCACAGGGGAGGGTTATGAACGGTTGGTACAGGGCTTTGTTCCTTTACAGCATCTGTCTAGGTTTGATCAGTGACTGAGTATTTGCAATTGTAATCACTTAGTCATTCTCTCCATATCTGCTCAGCATGCAACACACTTTGTCGAAGCTGTGATTCACAGGCTAGCTGTACCTCCTGCCGAGATCCAAACAAGGTCCTGCTCTTTGGGGAATGTCAGTATGAGAGCTGTGCCCCACAGTATTATCTTGACATCGCCACCAAGACATGCAAAGGTAAAACTCTTCCTGACTTGTATGAGAAATTCTTTTACTCAGTGTTACCCCTTTGCCACAGATGTCAAGTCCTCCACCTTGGGAAAATACTAGTCATCATGTGATCAGACTTTCTTTGATGATAGCAACAATTTAATATTTTTTATATATGTATGTATATTAAGCAAATATGCTTGAGCACCAACTATGTGCCAGGCATTGTGTTAGGTATTGAGAACTAGACCAGAGGGAGCAAACTGGAAACCATGAGGTTGTATCTGACCTATAGATGTGTTTTGTTTGGTCCACCTAGTGTTCCAGTGTTTTACAATTTGTAATTATTTGCCTTTTAAAAATCAGAATATTTCACACACAAGTCAAGATTTTTACTTTCTTTTGAAAAAGCAGAAGATCTGGCAATACTGGACCGGCATTCTCACAATGCCACAGTAGATTGGTGCTGAGCAGCGGTTGTCCCCTTTGGATGGAGCACCATCTTTTCAGTTCACTGCAGTCCCTACCAGTCACACCAGGCCCTCCTGGGCTCTGTAGGCGTGTTCATTTATAACTCTAGATTGCTGGATTCTGAGCCTAATGAGGTCAGGAATTGTGTCTGATTTGTTCATCTCTGTTAAACATTCTTAAATAAAGGAAGACACAGTCCCTGCCCTTTTTCCTTGTTCTCTAGTGGTTGGAATTCTAGGGACTTATGCACTTTGAATGGCAGCGGTCTCCAAAGAGAAAAACTGAGTTCAAGAACAAGTTTCCCTGGATCCTGTTCCATTGCCTTTCTGCCCCTGGCCTCCTAGTTGCCTTCTATCTCTCTGATTCTGGCAGAGAAGCTAGGGGTCAGATATGAAGGTCAAACGTCTGAGTAAACTTGGGATATTTTAAAGCTCTGGAAAATTGCATACTTTTCCATTCCAAGAAATTTTACTTGGTTGTCAACTTAGGTGGTCTGCTGTGCTGAAGACCACAGAAGCTTTTCTCTTTTTCTTTTTTCCTTCTAACCAGTGGCAGTCAGCTTGCGGTAAAAAAACAAGATCATCACAAATCCTCCCTGTTGTAAATGATTTCATAACTATGCTGGCAATTTTCAAGGTTCTGTTTTAGTCATTTTCCCCCAAGGACTGGTTCAGCCAAATAAATGAGTGAAATTAACTTTATAAATCTTCTTTGAAGCACGTGTACTTTCTTGCACATTTACCTGCTTCTTTGGGACTCAGAAATATTACATCAAGGAAGAGGGCAAGGTGACTAATGAGATGTTTCCCCAGCTTCCTAGAAAGGAGGGAAGGTGGAGTTAGGGCAGCATAAGGGGAGATAATTATTGAGCTTTTACTACGTGCCAGGCCAAGTTCTTTACATTCATTATTTCGTTTGTCTTTGCAATAACCTTGTGAAATGGGCACTGTTAGTATCCCTTTTGTAGAGATGAGGAAACTGAGGTTCAAAAAGTTGTAGGATAATACAGATAAAAAGTGTAAAAGCCATGACTGAAATCCAAACTTGCCTGACTTCAAAAACCTAAATACTTAATCATGCTATATTATCCCACCTTCCATGCATGATGGACTTACATCGACAGCTGGAGTATTGGCTGTCAACCATGAGTGTTCTGACTGCATCAGAATTGCCTGGGCTAGTCAACAATGACAACCATAATAGTAGTAACAACAAGGGTGGCAGCAACATGTTTTCCTGGGCCCCAGCTCCTGAGACTCTGACTCAGTAGGTCTGGGCTCAGGCCAGGTAATCTGTATTTTTCATACTCTCCCTAGATTATTTGGGTGCACATCCAAGGTTGAGAACCACTGAACTAGAATGTAAGCTCCTAGAGGGCAGGGTCTATGCCTACTACCTTTACATTCCCCCAATTCGGTATCGCGCATCCCACAAGTGATTGTTGACTGAATGAACGTGTAAGTGGGTCAGTTCTTCTGCCCTAAATGAGATCTGTTGTTTCAAGTCAGCCCTTACTTTCTGGTCATTTCCTTTAGGCCCATTTAAATCAAACATTGTTGGTTCTTTCTGTCTTGCTTGTCAACACCTGGATTGTGAGAGGCAGGCTGTCGTGCAGCTGGTGTCAGTGTTGGCCGCAGGTCCATGCTTAGCCGAGTCTTTAATATTCAATTACCTATGGAGCCTTTGGGGAAGGTCAGGATTAGGTTTGTGGGATGAGTTGGACCCTCCCTACAGCAAACTTTGCATTAAGACTTGGCCTGGCACGGGGATAAAGACCCAGGGCCCCAGGGAGCAAGATAAAGTTGATAGGTTTCTCCGCGGCCCTTCTGCCAGGCAGGCTCTGTACGAGCATGAAGTGATCCTTGTACATGCTGGTGTCTAACATAATTAGGAAACACTAGACCTCAGAGAAGCGTTCAAGCTACTACAGGCAGAGTCCTCATTAAGGCTCACTTATCTGACTTCTCCTACGTTGTCCTCACTTTACTCCTTGCAGCTGCAGACACTGTCCTCATAAATTAGTCACTGGGGCTGAGGGTGGACAGAAAGGAAGCTGATCTAATGTAGACTTTCCTTCTAGAGTGTGACTGGAGTTGCAGTGTATGCAAAGGGCCCCTGAGAACAGACTGCCTGCAGTGCATGGATGGCTACGTTCTCCAGGATGGGGCCTGCCTGGAGCAGTGCTTACCAGCATTTTACCGGGATTCAGGACTCTGCAAGAGTAAGTGGCATCCCCCTCTCTCAACCAAGCTTAGCCTCATCCAGTTTTTCCTGTTTTGAGAAGTAGTCTGTGGTGTGTTTTCATTCTGGCTTCTTTCCCAAGAGCTTTTTTTGTGTTCTCATGAGAATTTCTTCTTTCCTTCTTCTGTGCCCAAATACAACATTTGCTAAAATGTGTGGTTAGTATGGGAATCTTGGGGCTGTATGGCCATATAAATAGGTAGGTTTTAGCCATTACTATTGGACTTTCTAAAAATTGCACAGTCCTGGCCTCCAGGTGGGAAGGCCTGTGAGGCTGGTCGTTTGAGCACGTGGAAAGACCATATTCTCCTACCATCTGCCTCCTCCAACCTTCCACACCCTGTATCCCCACCATCACCTCTCTCTGGCCCAGCACCCCTTCAGTCTCAGTTTACCGCCACAGAATCCTCAGAACCTGAAATGCCCACCAGAAGTCCACGGACAACATTCCTGTGAGGGAGCCCACAAGACTCTGATAACTGATTCCATCAGGAAAGATTGATGCTGCAGCAAAGCAGTACAGAGAGCCAAGGGCATGCTAGTAATAATAACAGCAATCACTTTATAGCTTATCGAGTGCTTCCCAGAACTGAATTTGACCTTTACTGAGGGGGGTAGGTGAGACAGTTATTTCTATTCCCATTCTATAGGAAGAACCACTGAGGTGCTGAGAGGTTGAATGACTAATCCCAAGTCACCCAGCTGGTAAATATAGTATCACAAATAGACCCCAAGCTCCTTGACTCCAGGGTTATGCCCAGTGTGCCAGGTTGTATTCCTGCTTGGAGTAGAATGCCGCCTCACCATGAGGGCCCCTTAGAAAGCCACACAGATTCCTGCTGACTTGACGTTTGTCTTTCAGGCTGTGACAACTACTGTCTTCAGTGCCAGGGTCCCCATGAGTGTACCCGCTGTGAAGGGCCATTTCTTCTCTTGGAAACCCAGTGTGTTCTGGAATGTGGAAAGGGGTACTTTGCAGATCATGCCAATCACAAATGCACAGGTAATTTGCAGACTGTGCTGAGTATTTTGAAGGGAAGGGTAGCAAGTAAGTAATGTGTGCTCAAATAACCAACAAAGCAAGCATCTGAATTAGAAGCAGAAAATCCAAGGGCACTGGCTTAAGTAATTGATGGCTTGCCATGCACATCTGCCAATTACTGGTTAAATAAGATATAGGAATACAGGCCAATAATACTCTTTCACAAGTCAATATTGTCCCTAAAGGTCTTTATGAAAACAATGTCAATATTTTATGGAATGGAAAAGCTTATATTGAACTACCGAGAGGTACCTATTAAGAGTGGATCAGCCCTATCGATATGAGCATTGAATTTTCAGTATGTAGACTAAATCACATGTGACCCTTACATTGACATAATATCCTTGAAGGAAGAGGATTTTGGGGAACAATTTAGTGAGACACAGTGGAGCTTTTATCATTAAACTGAAGTGCGGCACAAAGTCTTCATCTCCTTGTCCTCAGGGACATTCGAGA
This sequence comes from Cabassous unicinctus, assembly GCA_029593785.1. Lineage (NCBI taxonomy): Eukaryota > Metazoa > Chordata > Mammalia > Cingulata > Chlamyphoridae > Cabassous > Cabassous unicinctus. The sequence continues at coordinate 3,531 of JAQZBX010040314.1, read as the reverse complement.
GAGTTTCCCCAATTTGTTCTCATCATTTCCATCAACAGTTGGTACTGTGTGCCCCACTTTTAAAAATCCCTGACATGTAATAATAATGCCCATTTCCCAGATGTAGCATTTTACATTTCATCCAAATTCCTTCATATGTACGTTCTCCTTTAATATTGACAGTAACTAGGTAAAATATGGCAGACAGTAAACAGGTGAACCTGTTTTACAAGTGAAAAAAGAGGCTTGAGAACATTAACCAGGGCAACATAAAACCAGAGCCTTTTAAACTATACCATGCTGCCTCTCTATAATAAAATCTCAACTAGGGAAGCAGAAAAATTAGGGAGTAAACACTGAACTTAAAGATTATTAATTTGACTCAAAGAAGTAATCCTATGGTCCTTTAAATAGTTCTCCTGGTGAGTTTGAAATGATAATAGTAACCATAGCAATCATAGTAGTAGTGGTAATTATAATAATTAGGATAGCAGTGCTGGTAGTTGTCTGACTGAGCCCTTACGGTGTGCTGGGCACTGTTGTAGTTACCTTATAACGCATGTAATCTTCCCAAAAGCATGCGCAGTAGGTGCCGTTACTGTCCCTACTTTTAAGGCATGAAACCTGCTGCACAGAAAGCTAAGTGACCAGCTGGTAAATGATGGAAGAGGACTAGAACCCAGAAAGAGCCTGTTATCTTATTCACTATAAATGGCCTCTCTTACACGTCAATATGACTACTTTTTAAATAATCCACAGGCAACGTTTTTAGATCACAGTTAAAGTGAGGCATGCGCCTCTCTGTTTATTTTCCTTCTGAGGGTAAATCAGCATCCTATGAAATTTTATCGGGAAACTGTTGTCATTCTCTTTTGCTACAACTGGGGGTCATTTGTTATTGGGCTGAGCTCTTCTGGTTGCAGTCCTTTTATTTCCTTCTCCCTGGCGGTCCTAGGTGGCTGTCTGTGTATCTGCTGTACCTCATTGAAGCGTGTCCTCTCTTTGACAGCCTGCCCTCGGGGGTGTTTGCAGTGCAGCCATGGGGACCAGTGTCACCTGTGTGCCCATGGCTTCTTTCTCAAGAGTGGCCTGTGTGTTTCCAGCTGTGTCCCTGGCTTCTCTGCCCACTCTGCTAATGCACCCTGCCCCGGTGAGTGCTTCACCAGTAATTTCTCCAAGGAAAGGGGGCTTTTACAGATATAATTGGCCTATGAGAGATAAGATATAGTATTCCCATTCTGGGAAAAGACCTGGTGCTGCTAAGGAACCAGGGACTGTTTATAGAATGTGGAAAATTGGGAAAACTCAACTTCTATTGTCTTTGGAAGGGAAAAAAAGAAGCTATCTGTGCTTTAAAAGTCACAACTATCAGATCAGAAATTTGGTATGAAACTTAGCCATGTTCGTGAACTACAGCCAAATTAACAAATTAACATTACAAGTCTGTTTATTAAAAAGAAAGAAAGAGTGAGAGGGAGGGAGGGAGGGAGGGAGGAAAGGAGGAAAGAAGGACTTAATTAGTGAATGTGCCAAGCCTGACCTTTGGATTCTTGTTTTCCAGGCAAAATACATACTCCTAGTCTTCACACGAATGGTTCCCTTATCCTTGCAATTGGTTCAATGAAGCCATTGGATTTTTCCTTCCTGAATGTCCAAGACCAGGATGGCAGGGTCGAAGACCTCATGTTCCATGTTGTGAGTGCTCCCACCAATGGTCGGCTAGTGCTCTCAAAGAATGGAAAAGAGGTTCAGTTGGACAAGGCTGGCCATTTTAGCTGGCAAGATGTGAAAGAGAAGAAAGTCCGTTTTGTGCACAGCAAAGAAAAACCCAGGTGACTCAGTATTCTGTTGTTTCCTCTTGCCTCCTTTCCACCCTTGCTTTGTGCCCACCTCCCCTGCCCCTAAGGTCTCTTTCTCAATAGCAAGCCCTTCTTTTCTGGGGAAGATCAATACTCCACAAGTGCCAAACGTTTACAGCTGCCTGTCATCATTTTGCTGTAATTGCTCAGAGAATGTGCTTCTGTTAGAGGCATTTTCATTTTATCGCATAATTATGGGTAATTCTCTGATGCAACAGGGAAGTTCCCAGTACAATTACCCAGTTTTGGGGCTCAGCAGAAACAAAACGGGTTATATACCCAGATGCTACAGCTACTTCTTCTTCAACATTAGGGTAATTTGCTGGGGGTGGGGGAGAGGGATAGAGGATGGAGCACATTCTTTTCAAGGTGTTGTGGGTTCCCTAGAATTACAAAGTTGAAGGAAACTAAGAGTCACAGTTAATTTTTTTTATCCATATTATGGGATTAATTGTGGTTAATTTTAAAGCCTGATCCAGTATTCCTCTGATGCTTAGCACACTTCTGGCTGTCTTCCCTCCTCCAGCTGACATATGCTTCAGGAATGCAATTGAATGTTAACACTAACCCAAGCAAATACAGCTATATAATTAGCAGAGTAAATCTGCTAAATAGAAATCAGAGAATGCACCCCAAAGATTAGCCTCTTGGATTATCCTTCACCCTGCTCTGCTTCATTAGTGCAGATAATTCAGAGTAGACTATATATGTAAATAAGAATTGAAACCCAAGGAACAGTGATAAGGACTCAATGAATATTTTCTACTGTCAATCCTAAATCTGAGATTTATTTTTTAAGGCTTGGACTAGGACATACATGTAGAGAAAAATAGATCGCACTTTCTCTATTTCACTTCAGAGCTGATGATTCCAGTTATCTCAAAACACCATGTAGGAAACGCATGGAAAAAAAAAAACGAAAAACACCATCTAGGAAAAGTAAGAACAACTAACATTTATTGAGGCCTAACGATGGGCCAGGCATTGTGTTAAGCACATTACATGCATAATGTATATTTAAAGTATATTTATGTTCTCGGTCTACAAATGAGGAAACTGAGGCCTTGAGAATGTAAATTCTCTGCCTGTGAGTGCAGAGCTGGGACTCCAGCTCAAGACTCCTGGATTCTGCAACCCGTGCCGTTACCCACTATAATTTCTGACTCCCTAATAATACTAGGTATAATGGGCATCATGCTTCTGTCCTCAAGGGCCAAAATATCATTGCATACAAAGAAGGGGCTTAAAATTATGGTATTTGATGTCATGTAATTACTCTGCAAATTCATACTAGCAGCTTCTGCATTTATTCTGTTGCAAGCGTAGTTCTTAAGTGTTTGCATTACACACGCATACTCACACCACACACGTACATGCACCACACACAGCTCTGCACCTGTCAGTCATTTGTCATGTAAAAAGTGTAAAGCTCCATAGAAGGCCAGTGCATGAATCTTACCTCTCTTTAACTTATCATCATGTTTTCTTGCACAGTCTTGGCTTTGCATCCCCTAAACAGAACAAAGAATGGAAACAATTTTTTCAGTACTTTTTTTGCGGGGGTGGGGGTACCCTTTTTAATTCTTTATTTTCTCTACTTCTGGTTATTGCTGTTTTAAAAACTCAAACAAAAGAAAAAATGAAAAGAATAATAAAATAAGGTTGGTAGAAACTCATGAAAAAAAGGAAGTAC